>JAVSCE010002733.1:0-68882 GCA_032199065.1 Smutsia gigantea | reverse complement strand
AGAGAGAGAGAGAGAAAGAGAGAGAGAGGGAGAGAGGAGAGACAGCCGCCGGGTTTTGACTTAGATAATCAGCAAAATTAAAAAGAAAAAAAAATTGTAGCGACCAGGCAAAGAGCGGCGGGATTGCACGCGAGCGTCCCCACTCGTGCTCGGCGGGCGCCGGAGAGACACGATGCAGCACCCTCTGACGGGGGCCACCTGCGTGGCGCTCCCCAACGTGGGCATGTGTCCCCAGCTCTCGTGTGCCTTGACTTTTATGTACTTACAGCAGGTAAGGCGCGCGTCTGCCCTCGGTGGCTGCTTCCCGGCTCGGCGGACTGGGGACCGCGTCGCTGGGCTGCGCGCTATGGCACCTCGGAGGGGCCTGGGGAGGGGGCCGATGCGTTCGGGCCGGAGGGGTGGTTCGGAGCCCCTAGTTCTTGGTGGAGCCCGGACACGCCGTGCCCAGCTGTTTTTGCAGCGTTCTGAATACTTTGAACGCCTGACTCCGAGCCTGGGTACCCAGAGTTGAAAATTGCAAACTGTATTTTCCGTACTTGGCGTCTTTCTCCTGTCTGCGCGTCTGGGAAAGATCTGAATCTAAGACCCCTTTGATGCTAAGAGTCTGGATCGTTGTGGAGGCATTCGGGGGCCTGGAGTTGTGATACAGCTGCTTCAATAGGGAGTGAAAAAATATGTGTGTGTTCTCGTGTGCGTGTGTGTGTGTGTGTGTGTGTGTGTGTGTGCGTGTGTGCTCCGTATTTTTGTTTCCTTAAGTTTGCCCAGGTCCTGCTCTATTCAGTTCACCTGGGATCTGAGCCTTTGGGTTTCTGGAGCCTGGCAACCCAGGAATGTGCCTCCAGACTCACAGCGGTGCTGTGATGAAGGCCAGCGGTTTAGGATGCTGTCCTTGTTGCCCTGTGTAAAGGCAGTTTTTTATCTTTTTTCCTTCCACTCCCGGTTCATGGTCTTGCTGAGGGACCTCAGTGTTGCCTGTATTTTCTCTTCTGTGTCCATGTCATCATCTTTTATTGTGTTTCTGTCTTTCTCCTGGTGTTTCCTTGGGACCCTCTCTGCCTCTCTTCCCTCTTTACTAGTAGGGCTATTGCCTAAGTTGGTTCCTGGGCTTGGGAAACAGCTCAACCGTTGCCTCCTACGGTGATGAACTCAGCTCTCTGTCATGGGCACGGGGGGGTGGGGTGGGGGGGGGCTGAGACTGAACTGGCAGGGGTTAGTATTTTGTCATGCAAATAGGAACCTTTTCCCTTCCCAGGATCACCATCCTGCTCTAGGAAGAGTTAATAGCAACTGTAGTCATTTCATCTCTTGATGGACTCCCTTCTAGAGCACCATTTGTTAACTGTGTGAGGTCGTGGTTGACTAAACTTCCTTTACAAGTGCTCAGAGGGCCTCCTTTTCCAAAGCCCCACAATCTGTGTTGCAGGAATATATGATTTCGTAAAATGTCAAGATGCTGTTTTGAGCATCTGGGTAATTTGTTACCAAGTTGGTAGCCTCCAGAAAATATTTCTTAGGTGTATTTTCTGTTGCAAGTCTATTTGAGAACAGCCTTTTTCGTTGTCGTTGTTTTTTTAATATCTTGGGAATAAACTGGTTTGTCCTTTTAAGTGTTGTTTGATTCCATTTCTCATTAAATAAATTGTGCCAGGAAACATTTCCCAAGAGCCTATTGGTAACATATGATATGATTCATCTTCTTCTACCCTTTCAGTGCCTTTGCTGTGAGCGCCTGTGTGTGTGTATGTGTATGTTTTCTGCCAGTTCCTGCTAGTAGAGTATTGTACTGAGCATTTTCTACAGATGCTAAGCCTCAGTTGGATTTAATCAAATTATTAATATGAGTTGATCTTTTGACACTTAATGACTTCTTGTTATTTGTTAATCACTTTGGAGAGCATTACCCAACAAATAGAATGCTCTAGGTTTTGCCATTGTTCTCACAGTTTCTTTGTGCATTTTTCTTTTTTAAATAAATTGATGTCCCCTCCTTCCAGATGGTTCGATTGGTTTGCTCATTTGGGTACAACTTAGGAAAGAAAGGCAGTGCCTTAGAGTGAGAGGTTATTCTTGCCATGGAAAGGACAAGTGCATAGGGTAAACGCAGGACTTCTCAGCACCTGCCAGCCTCTTCCAGGAGGGATGAGCCTCCTACCCTGAGAAGGGAGGCTCAAAGAGGACGTGGCCAGCCAGAACAAATATTTAGAAGTGACTGCATCAGCAGTGTGCTTCCACATGAAGCTAGATGGAGGTGGGTTTTGAAATGCCCTTTGGCGTACACCCCACCTTTTGAAAGGGATTGTAATGTTTTCAGTGGAAGTGTAGATGAAGTGAGACTGTGACACACACCGTCACAGTGCGGTATGTGTGTGTATATTTTTTTCTGACTTTCATTAAATGCTTGAAGTCTATAGTACAAGCAGACATTTATTTTTGCCTGGCTTACTGGAAGTCAGTTTTTCTAGTCACACCTCCCACCTTCCGAGGGGCTCTCTTGTTCAGTGTCATCTCCCCTGGTCTTTGCTGTCATGATAGCGTATGTAGGAGTCTCATGTCATTGCTTTGATATAGCAGTCCAGGCGACTGGCTGATTACTGGTATGAAACAGTTCCCTTCAATCGCCACAAACCACTTACAGATACAGTCTATGCGTCTTCTGTCCATACATCGGCACTATGGTTTCTATCTGCTGTTAATCCATTTAGCTATTATTGCATCCCTGTTTAATTTTGAGGGCCGGGGGCTAATCTGTACCGGCAGAGTAAGTTGGTCAAATGGGTGAACCGAGCAATGTCTATGATAAATGACACCTTCGTTGGAAACATTTCATGTTACTATTATTTTTTTAAATAAACATATTTCAGGAGTCTTTGTCATTCAGACCACCAATCACATAGGAAAATAATTAAAACAAAACTATCTTAATTCAGAGCCTTTATCATTCTGTTTTGTAAATGCACAAACTCTGATCTGGGGTCCCCGAGTCTTCACTGAAACATATTTTCCTGGAATGAAGTTTCATATAGAGCTTATTTCTCATCCAGTATC
This sequence comes from Smutsia gigantea, assembly GCA_032199065.1. Classification (NCBI taxonomy): domain Eukaryota; kingdom Metazoa; phylum Chordata; class Mammalia; order Pholidota; family Manidae; genus Smutsia; species Smutsia gigantea. The sequence goes on along the minus strand of JAVSCE010002733.1, from coordinate 65,837 downwards.
AAAGGAAAATTACTTCATTATTTGCTTTCTTTGACTCAACCCTGACATGCAGGCTTTCTTCCTAAACTCTCCCGGATTTGTCCCTAAGAAAACTCACAAAACAGAAATCAATTGGGATACCTCAGCCTTCTGAGTCTACTCTGAATGACCAAATGAAAATGACATAACCCTTTTGCCACAAAGAGCTTATTTATTCAGGCCAATGAAGAGGCAATTTCAGTGTTTTAATTAGTTGACTGATTCTGCTTCATTTATTTATATTAACTGGTAACTCTATTCTAGATAGGTATTTCCCTGTGCAGTTATTATTATTTTTTCTTTCTTTCTTCTTTTTTAACATCAGAGATGGTACTCCACCTTGGAACTGCACAGTGGGATAATGTTGAATTGTGTTTTTGGTGTCTACGTGGCAAATGTAAAGAGTCATTCCATTGCGTATATGCATGCATGTATATGCCCACGTCTGTGTACCTCTAACACGTAGCATGCAGCTTGTGGTTGCAGACTCCCCTCAGATGCAAGGGGACAGGCAGCGTCGGAGCAGCTGGTGCCAATCTTGCTGTCCCAGGAAAGCCGCTGCCTCCACACTTGATGCACTGTAGTGGTGTCACTCTCAGTCCTCTTTGATGGTGATTCTTCTCCCAGGTGATCTTCCAACTCACATATCCCCGGTACAGGATGTTCCCAGAGTTTCAAAGTGGGTCCCCATTTACACATTCTTGCGTTGTCAAAAGAGAAGGTGTTTCGTTTTCTGCAAACAGAAAACAACTACACCTACACACACACACACACTCATGTACACACACATAACACTAAACTAGAGATGCCTTCCCATCCAGAGAGCTCACCAGAAAACATCCATTGCATGGTAAGGTAGGGTGAAGCTGTGGACAGAGCACATGAGGTTGGTTTTCTGATGCCCACTGCCTGTCAGGTCCCACCCAGAGCTATGATTCACACCTAGTTCTAACTCCCTGCAAGAGGGAGCACATTAAATTAGTTTTCTCTCTTACTAAACCACCATCAGCATCTCCATGTCTCCTTCTAAGAGGGCTTCTCATCTGTCAAAGCCTCTTCCCTCAGAATCTTTTTATCAGCCTACATTTAAAAACAAGTCAAATGGTTAAAATGCACGTTGGAACGGAGTGGGGGAAGGGCCTCGAAAGTGGGCCCTGCCCCCGTCAATATCTGAAGACTGGTAATTTTTCCCCACTTAATGATGATCCATGCGGTTTGTTTTAAATAGTGAAGTGGTTTGTACAAAGGGTAATTCCTGGTAAATGAAGCCATTGCTCACGGTGGACATCTTCAGATCGAAAGCAATTGAACTGAAACCTGCATTTCAACCCTTTCTGTCTTTAATTAGAAAGTGGTGCTCAGTGCTGAGTCTCTGGGAAGATGGGCTCTAACACCGAGCCTTATAGGAGGGAGACATGCCCCCTGTGGACCAGCACAGACCTAAATCTGGGAAATGTTAGGTAGGCCACAGTGATTCGGGCTGCGGAGAAGAGTTCCATTCTCATCCAGTCCCTTCCCAGGGGCTGCTCAGTCTGATGATTTATAGGGGGCCAAATGGCTTTTTATCTTCTCTCTTCTTGGCTTAATCCCATGTTGATTTGTTAGATTGTGCTGTGATTGGGAGTAGTCAATAGTGTCAATAACGCAGGAAGGAATGAGGCTAGATTATTTTCATGTCTGAATTGTTTAAGGAATTCAAGTGGCCAGAATGAGCCCTTTTCCAGGCCTCGGTGACTGAGAGAACATAGGTCCCTCTGTCTCTTTCCAGAGAGATCCTAGGTCACACATTGGTTAATTAACACATCTTCCTGGTTTCCCTGATTTTTCCCAATCAAGGAGGAAAGGCATGGCTTCCTGGCCTCTTGTCAGTCACATATGGCCTGTGTAAGGTAGGCTGGGGTTCACCCTGTGCTTCTGTTCCTTGAGGACCCTGTGGGGGAGTTGGTGCTGACCGCAGGGTTATTCGGGTTGCCTCTGCCTTAAGGTGACTTAATCCGACACTCACTTGGGAAAATTATAAGCCTCTGTTAGTCCACAGCCCAGAGTCCTGTGCTGTTCGGCAGCTCTGCCTGCCATGTCGTGGTGGTTTCTGTGTTAGAACATACAACTGGCCGCTTCTGCCCTTTGCCTGAGCAGAGAAAGCCCATATTATGAATGCTCACGCACCATCTGTTTTCCCTACAGCTGGCCCTTGAGTAATTGTCCAGTAGTTGATGGACTGAGGGTAGACAATCTTTTTTAGGGTTTTCTGATTCATTTAACCAGGCTCTCTGCCCCAAGAGGGAACATAATGCTTGTTTATTCATATTGGCCGGGTAAAAACAGGGTAGTTTGTCAGGCAAATAATAGTCTTCTGGAAGAGAAAGAAATGGCACTACGGTAAACAAAATCAGGTTGGTGTGTCCGTGCCTAAAGGGCTGGGTGATGTTCAGGAGACGCCATCCTGTGAATGAGGCCGGGCTGACAAAAGCGTGGGCGTTGATTGCCCCATCTGCGGACACCTTTTTAATGGACAAGGAGAGGTGTCCCAGGGTGCTGTTTCATTCGATTAAGGAACGCAAAGAAAGTCCCATTCATCAATAAAGTTTCGTATTTCCGGGAGCTGCCTGAGAGAACTTTGCTGGGCTGCACATTGGCCCGTGGCTGTCTGCGTGATGTGTGGTTCACCCCAGTGAGAGGTCCTGTGTCCAATAGGGTCAGCTCTCAGGCACAATAGCTCAGGAGGGCCCTGGCCTTGGCCCTTCAACCATGCTGAGTGCAAAAGAGCTGGAGAAATGAGCAGCGTCCCTGCAGGAGAAGAAAGGGTTGGAAGAAGGGGCTTTCCGAAGGATCCCCAATTCACACCCTGCACGGGCCTGGCATAGGATTAGAAAAGAGCTTACGTGGTTGGAATGTTTTGGCTCCTGAAAAGGTTTGAGGAAAGGGGTTTTGCTGCTATTTCTGACCTTCCTGGCATAGTGTGGCCCTGCTTGATTCGGCCCTCATGAAAAAAACCCCAGAAGATGAGTACTTTGTATTGCCTAGGCACCCCCTTCTGATCTCTCTCCTGTTAACTCACATTTCTTAGATTTCTTAAGCACCAGGGGACAGAGTACCTCTGCTGTGCTTTTCCTCACCTGCTAGACTAGAAGCAACATGATAGTAGAGACTTCTCCGTTGTGTTACTCCACCTGCAACACCTAGAATAAAGCCTAATGCATAGTAGTTGTTCATCAAAAAAAAAAAGAGGAGTGAATGAACACATTTGAACTTTCTAGAATCTTATAAGCAAGGGGAGGCAGTGATCGCCACTGCTTTTGACAGATGTATATTACACATTCAGTCATCTATTTAGTTCTTTCATTCGGCCATGCAAAGAATTGTTCCCAGCATTGAGAATATCACAGCAAATCTGATAGGAAGGGCCCCTGCCACCGTGGAGCTGGTATTCCAGTAAAAGAAGAGAAGATGCAAAAGTGAATCAAGGAGGCATTTTCTGGCTATGGAGAGTGGTCTGCCGGAAACACACAGGGTGATGGGTAAAGGACAGGTGGGCTGTGTCAGTTGTTAGCTTTATCTGGTGGGTGGGTCAGCCTGGGTCTCACAAAGGAGGTCCTGATTTTCCTGACCAGAGGCTAAGGGAGCTTTAGGCCAGGGAAGTGTTGAGAAGGGTGTTCCAGGAATGGGGAAGGCAAGTGCATAAGGTTGTCTGCAGATGAGGGCGGATGAGGCCGAGAGGCATAGGGAGGCAGTAGCGGCCGAAGCGGGTCACGTGCTGGTGGTAGAGCCTCTGTGACTAGGGCACAGGCTTTCTGTCATCCTCCAGAGCCATACTGAAATGAGGGGAGTGGAAAGGATGGAAATGAATTTCCCTCGAACAGATGAGAGAAAACCACTCCTCTGAGTTGTGGAGAAACCCATGGGACATTTGGAAACAAGTTTGGGGTTTGGAGTTGGAGAGAGGGTTTTGATGGAAGCTGTAAGGAAGACATTAACCATGGAGCACCAGGAGTGCTGTTGGCATCTTCTGTCGAAATCTCATCAAGGTGCTTTGCAGTGGGCTGATAACCTTGAAGACAAGGAATGTGGCCCGTTGTGTCTCAAAATTCAGGCATTTCAACATCCACTTCCTAATTTTTACCAATCCACTCATCAATATGGTTGATAACTATTTAATATCTCTAAAATGAACTTATATTTTGGACTGAAAAGTTGACTTGCCCAAACCAAAAATAGATTGATTGATAGATGCCACAGAATTACCCCTGTGATGTTATTTTTTCCAGTATGCATTGGGATATTCCATCATTCCCAAGTTCATTCATTAATTCCATATTTATTGAACTCCCATTAGGTGCCAGCTACTCTTCTAGACTTTCTCAATAAGCAAAGGCCTCTGTCCTCATGGAACATACATTAAATTGTTCATCTGCGTGCCGTCTTGGGAACGGCATTGATTTAGTACCACAGTTCGGGGAATATTAACTTGATCCATTGGATTTCCTAGGAATCGCCTGTCAACTCTGGCCAGGAATTGCTCATTCCTACTCAACCCACTTTGCAAAGGAGGAGACTCTAGTTATCTGCCTTATGTCACCACCCCTCCTCTAGCAGGGTAGGCATTAGAGAACACAAGAAATAGAAATAGCCATATATTTAGTGTCTGTAACACAGTGTGCAGGGACTTTGAGATGCTGGCCCCAGGGAAGGGTTGTGGTGGTCCAGAATATCTACAGGCTCTAGGTGAGGAGCAGACTCACCCTATTTTCATCTTGTTCTTTATGTTGTGTTTAAACACACAGAGAATCAAAATTTGGAAATAGAGCCAGAGTGAAAAGCATTCAGAAGGTTAGTGTGTGTTGCCAGGGATGTAATGACATTTTTTTCCCCCCTTTGCAGCTATGGAACAAAGTACAGGCAGCTGTAGGATTTAGGTGCCTCAGATTTCCCAGTACTGGTGACTAAATGTACAAAAGGTTTAGTGTTAATGAGCCTTTTCTTTTTTGGCGTTTGATGTTTGCCCAAGGATTCACCTCAAGGACTAGTTCCCCTTATCAAAAACAACAGCAAATGTCCTGCTCTTCCATTCCGTACTTCTGCTCTCTGTTGTGCTGCCTGAATCCAGGTATGGGGGCAAGCTCTGCTGTCATGCAGGGCTGAGAGATGAGAGATTTCCCTGCTGGATGAGTCTTTCATTAACAGTGAGCAATACCAGCATCTAAATACGGAATGAACAGTGAGGTCACGCTTTGCAGTATCCGACTGTCCATCTCAGTTGTCTTACAAAATTCAGATGAGAAACCTATATCAGTTTAGAACCAGTTGATGTCTGCTCCCCCATAGCTTGGCTTAAAAAAACAAATTGGTATTGCTAGACGGTATATAGGACAGAAGTCATGAGCAGAGGGCTTAATCCCAACTCTGTTATTCAATTAATTGATTCAACTGGATTGAGCAAGTTGCTCTACTTGATTTGGAGCTCCAGCTGCTTCTTCAGAAAAATAGGGGTTAGGATAGCCATTTCATACTGTTCTGTGTAAGGTTAAGCACAATACAGGTTTACAAAGTCAGCACGGTGCCTGGGACGCAGTGAGCAGCCAACAGATGTGTATTAAAGAAAAGAATGAATGAAGGAGCGAGTGTGTTAAAAGAAACATCTGTTTGTTGATGGTGAACATAGTTTTTATTTTCCATTTCTCCCAAATCAATGCAGTAAATGTGCCCATGGCCTCCAAGGGCTTCAACACAGGGAGTTTGGGGGCCTCCGTGGAGTTCCTTGGGCCCTCTTGCCCGTCCTAGGTCACTTCTTCACCCTCTCCCATCAGCTGTCAGTCCTGCCGGTGGTTGGTGGATTGTAGTGTGGCCGCACAGCTCAATTAATGCTCTGTGACAGGAGGAGGGGAAATAAAAATTGTGTTGCTCTTGTCAGTAGCAAAGTTATTTACTTTCAAATGCTGACAGAATCACACGGCAGGAGCTTCATTTATTTCCATTCGGAATGTCATTATTCTGTGATGCAGGAGACTTGGGCACACCCGTTGAAGTTTATTCCAGAAAGCTTTAATATGGCCGGTGCCTGCTAACATGCAGATGGTCACCCGGGACAGTGCAGGGGAGTCCTTCTGGGGTGCGGTGGTGCCTGCGTGCTTGGCCCTGAGCCTGGCTGGACGCCCCGGTTTCCAGGTGGACCTGACTCCTGCGTTTGCAGACCCTGCACCTGCCCTGCCCTATGAGAGGGAACGGGCGTCCCACAGCCGCCTGATCATTTTTCCTCTTTATTCTGAAGCCGAAAGAAAGAGGTGTGGAACTCCCGCTCCACATCTCTCTTCATTTCCCGAATTTCCGGAAAGTGCAAAACACCTTGTTGAGATCCTGCTGCTTTGACTCTGTTGTTTCTTCCTAAACTCTCTGACGGGTTCTCTCATCCAAATAATCTGTATAAAGCTCTGCATTTTTCTTTTTTTCTTTTGCTTCCTTCCTTTTTTTTTTTTTCCCCCTGATCATTTGCAATGAGTCGTTAAACTAGGAAGGGTTAGTTGAATGGTTTCTTCACGGTGCAACGGCCGAGCCTTCCACTGGGGGTCTCCATTTAGAACAAGTGACCGGATTCTTGAGAACTCTTCTCTTTTTCGTTTCTTCTTGGTTCCATTCAAAACGGGAGACTCCTCTGTCAAGTAGGAGATGCTGCTTACAGGACCATTTCGGTAGGCAGGGAATCCAGCCATCCTCAACAATGACGCTGATACTAATAAAATAATTAAAATAATGAAATAATCAATAACTTTTATGGACTGCTATGTGACAAGCACAGTACTAAGGACTTTTACATGGATTACTTCATTTAATCCCCCTGCAAAAGGCCTCCGGGGAGTTGATAGGTATCGACTCATATTTTAGAGGCAGAGCTGAGGGTGGAAGAGCCGATAGGTAAAACCAGCCCTTCTCACTCCAGAAGGGACACTTAGCCATGGTGTTCTGCACTGTCCCATGAGCCTGCCCCTCCTGTACGGGCCACTGGTTCTGTGTGATTGACCCATGCCTCTGCTAGGCCATCGCTGTGAAAAAAAATTGCCCCACTTAACTGAGTCTTCATTCCTCTTCTAAAGACAGAATTTGTCAAAAAGGGAAAGAGTCTGAAGATCTTTCCACTTTGAAGGGTTTCGTGATCTTATTTGTAAGTCATCATGATCATGGTTGAATAAATGACAACACAGAGTGAGGCTTTCAGGCTTGGGGAAGGTGAGCGAAGAGAAAGATCCGGGCTGACGGGACTTCTCCGCTCCGAGGATGATGGAGTGCTTTTCTCCGCAGCCAGTTCCAATCCCCAAATCCCTGTTGTGCTGAGAAGCTCTCCAGCTCACACAGGAAATGCAGTCACTGCCTGGCACCGTATTAATGATTTATACACCCCTCACCACTGCTTTTGTTCACGTGCGGGGCCTGGGTGTGTTACTAAAGGAATTTCTGGGAGCAGGGGCCCAGCTTGCCATGCTGTTGTGCTCGGTGCAGTACAGGCCGCTTCATAAATCAGAAGAATTTAGAGCTTTACACTTACCTGAGATCGTGTGTGTGTTGGTGTGCGCGTGGGTATGTGTGTGTGCTGGGGTTTAATCAGATTCACCTAGGGACATTTTCATTGCCTTTCAACAAAGAATGACTGAAGGAGGGGGTGCAGTCTCTTTTAGGTGTTTCAGGGTTGATTGGTTTGTTACACAGTGGCATCATGGCCCTATTTGTTTCCCATTTGGCGTTTATGCTTTACGGTGGTGTCTGTGAAAATGGGCTGACACCATCTTATTAGCATAGAGAGCTGCAGATCATATGAGAATCCCCCTTCCCTCCACATCATGAAAAACAGCAGAGGAGGGAAGTGGCGAGGATACTGCAGGCAGCATCACGTCCACTGCAAGTCACTAGGAAATTCTTGTGCTCTTTAAACAATAGGGTTTTTGAGGCCTTTTCTAAAAAAACTGTATTCACAGAAAAGAATTCTGCTTTGTTGGAAAATGAGGGAGCAGTTTTTTCTGAACTGAGAATTCTGGATCTAGGAAACTTTCTCCTGCGAGCAAGCCATAGAAAGCTTATTTTTAAACTCACCTTTTTTTTCTCTTCCAGTTAGGAGGATAAAATGATATAATCAAATGGCGTGTATGTGGAAACTTCCGTTCCTCTTTCAAGATATCTGCAGAGGAAAGCCCTCTTTTGGTTTTTGTTTCTCTCTTTGGGGCGCACTTATGTTCTCTTAATGATGGCGTGTGTATCATTTTGTGTGGGGGTGTATTTCTTCCCCTACAGAACTGAGAACTGCAAAACTAACACATAGGAGTAGGAACTTGAGGGGAAAAACAGAATATTTAGAAAATTAGAATGATACTTTCTTCTTTCCAACGGGATTATTTTTGGATAAGGGGAAATCTTGCTTTTAGATCATGTGCTTGACTTAAAAAATGTAAGGCTTTTAGGACATAAACGTGTCAACTCAGTAGAATTCCTAAATAATGCATGTAGGACTGAATGCTAAATGAATAAAACTGTGATGACTTCCCCCAGCCCCCCCACCTAAACCAGGACTTATATTTCTTTCACAAATGTGGAAGTTTGGCTAACTGTCTCTTATTAACATTTATGCTTATGAGAAAATTAAAATCATTTTCTGACACTGTCCTGGGTCTTAGTGGTAAGGAAATTGAACAAAATTTCAGTGAAAAGACTACCTTCTACAATGTCATCTTCCTGAAAAGTGGAGGACAGCATGTCCTTATTTACATAAAGTAAGTAAAAAATGTTACAGAAATGTTTCATCGCAGGAAATATGGTAACAGCATTTCAGACGAAGAAAGCAGGTGTCCAGCAAATGCAGTTTACATTTATATTGTACTGATTTTTTTTTGTGTGTTTGCATTTGTCCTCTATTATATGAATCCATGAGTGTCTCATTGTCTTTAATTATGTCTACGAGGCACAAGACAGCAGTCAACATCTGCTCTATTGTTTACTTAGTTTACATATAGCTTTGATGGGTTATTAAACAATCTATTTTTCAAGCCGAAAACAGAGAAACCACCCGAACCCATATTATGGCATTTTGTTAAGACCCATTACGCAATTAGCACTTGGGATTTGTGCAAAGCTGGTGATTCACCCAAATAAACATCCCTTTATTCTGATAGCTCTTTCTTGGTTTTGTGAAAACTATCAATTTCCCAAAAAATAAAATCACATTTCCTCCTTAATTGTGTAGCATGCCAAGAAGATGATGTATTCATGGGAGAGATGGATCCTTTACTTTGTGGATCAGGAAAAGATTTACATCAGAAAAAGAGCAGCTCTCCAAAATAAGCATGTCTTTAATTCAAGCCAGCAATTACTATATTACATAAGACAACCATCGGCTTACTCCTAAGACAGAATTTTGAGAGTTTATCTGATATGGTCAGAGAAGAGAAATGCTGTGTTTTTAACCATTTTATAGAATGTTCCTCAGACTTCATGACCTATTCATGAAAGACTTACAGAGTTGTCTACAGCAAAGCATGTGACATCCATAATGATTAAATCAGACCTCATCCCTTCCCTTAAGTAATTGGTTAATAATTAATTCACCTGCTCATTCATGCAACAAATATTTATTTAGACCCTGCTCTGCCTCAGACATTGGGCTAGTCACTGACGATGCATAGGCAAGGAAACGAACTTCAGTTTCCTCCATGGAGCTTGTAAGTTTGTGGGGACAACAGGGAGCTTATAAGTTTGTGGGGATGACAGGTAATCAACAAGTGATCGCCATATAAATCCGTATTGCAAGTGGTGATAAGTGCTCTGTAATAAAGGAAGAGGGGTCCTCAGAAAAGAGTAAGGATTGGGTTCAGGGATGAAGGAAGCAGTGTCTGAGGAAGTGACATGGAAGTAGAGATGAAGTAGGAGGTGGGCTAGGGTGAGAGTGAGCATGTGTACCGACAGGCCTTGGCTGTTCCACCTCCCTGTTCTCGGAGAGCTGAGAGAAAGCCAGGAGCCTGGGGTCCAGAGAGAGAGGGGAGAAGAGGCAGAGAGGGGCTAGTAACCACAAGGGTTAAAAAGCATGGGTATGGGAGGCAGATTTTATTTCAGGGGGAATAAAAAGGGGGAAAAAACATGAAGGGGCCCTCAGCAGAGGACAAATATGATGGACCGTAGCTTTCTGAAAGATCAGTTTGGCTGTTCCGTGGAGAACAGATTAGAGGGCGATAAGACTGAAGGCAAGGCTCAGGGAGGAGGGAAGGCCATAATTCAGGTGCAAGAGGACAGTCTCCTGGTCTGGGAGTTGACAGAGGAGGCTGACAGAGTGAAAGTTTTGAAAAACAAGCCTGATATCCTTGGCACCACCCTGCCACCTCCCCCCCCGCCCCACCACCCAGAGCTGGTGTTCAGCCAAAGGAAAACAAATGTAGCGTGCTGGCAGGGGACCTCTAAGGACTTCGGAGAGGACAGTAGTGACTCAGGAGGCATTGACCTGGGGTGTTGGGGTCTTCACCAAGGAGATCCGCAGGCCAGTCGCGGCATATGTCAGACCAAAGCTCCCTGAGTGTCACTTGGTCAGAGTGCAAAATCTCATGGGGGTGGTCTCGTGCATTGTTTGGTAGCAGAGTCACCCCACGGGAAGTTATACCCCAGTTCAGCGGGCTGCTCGCTCACTTCACAGCAACAGACTGCTAACATGATGGGCGAGGAGCCGGTTTGATGAACTGTCTGGTGAGCAGCGTCTTCACTGGCCTCCTCCAGTATAGGGAGCCCAGGAGGTAAAAGCATTCGCACAGGCGTCAGGCAACACTGGCTTTGAATGTCTATCACATCACAAGTGTTACCCCTGACATGGGCATGTGTCTTAACCTCTCTGAAGCTTAGTTTCCTTCCACGTTTTGTGAAACAGAGGTGATAGCAGGAACCATGGCACAGGGTCATTATGAATAGGGCATGAGATTGATCATAAAGCACCCAGAATGGTACCCAGCAAATGGAAAGAACCCAGTCAATACTTTTACTCTTGGTAGTGCGGGTGGTGCAAGTGACGGAGTTCGCGATGCTCATGACGGTGGTGGTGACCGAGAGGATGCCACTGGAGGCGGTGATGGAGGTGCGGCGGTGGTGACGATGACGCCTTTGTGTGCCATGATGGTGACGTTGATGAGAACACGGTGTGGTAGAGTAGCTTCCCCCAGGAGTACCTGCACTTAGATTTGGTTCGGATCTTCCACCGGCCGTCTTGTGTTCCCATTAGCAAGTTACTCAACCTTTCTTTGTTTTGGTTTTCTCATCTGAAACATAGGGATGATGATTTTCCTTGTCTGTCATTATGACTACATGAGTTAATATTTTGTAAAACAAATAAGATAAAATGCACAGCAGGGGTGTTAATAAACAATTGAACATGGAGAGTGTTTGTTAAATAACAGAGTACAGCATTTGAAAAAGGGGGTGCCACATGGCTTCTGCTCTGCTTCTTTAGTCTTGATTTTGCTTTTCTTAGTGAGCAGGAGGGCAGGCTTCCCTTCCTCCACTGCCAGACCCGCCCCCATCCCTCCATGTGTCCTGAGTATAACAGGTGTGCGGAAGCCGGAGTTCTGGCAGAGGGCACTCTGAAAAAGACTCCCAGTAATTATAAAAATAACAACAAGGGCTGCTTAGCAAGGTAGGCAGATGAGCACACCACTAGCTAGAATGATAAATAGCGCCTGCAAATGTTGGGTCCCCGTGGGAGTGTGGGAACATATGGGGATAAACCACACTGCAAGTTGGGCATCGCTGGTGAGTTTTAAGTGGTTAAGGAAGGCCACACCAGTGCCAATTTTTTCTCTCTTTCTTTCTTTTTTTATTCCAATTTTAAATCCTTTGGTTCCCTTTTGTCCCTTTGTTCTAGTCTTGTCCTAAAAGGAACATTCATCATTAAGGCCAGCCACAGAGTTTCCCAAGGAAGTGAGGTCTGGGTGGTAATCCTAAAGCAAACAGCCACCCCAGAATCCGTGAATGTCCACACCGAGCTCTCTTCCATCTTGGGGGAAGACGAAACCAACACAGTAAATATTTTACGGAATGCTGACCTGTTGAGCTCAGATCTGTGATAGGTGGGTGTGCGGAAAAGTGAGTTTATAAGCATGTGTAGTTTATAAGTTTATACGCCTTTGTAAGCAGGGCAAACAGCTCTCTCTGCCCAAGAAGATGTGGGCTGTGGTAGGCTGACTTTAGGTCGGTGTTTCTGGGTCTGGCTATGAACATCATTTGGAGATGAGGCAGTCTGGGTTGGCGTGGTTCTGCAGCAGTGGGGTGTCACTGGAAGGATATTTGGGGATTTTTATTCCCTACTCATGCAGTTTTTCCTAGGACTCCCTTAGAGGGTTTCGGCATGGAGGCCAGGTTTGTAATGTGGGCTCTGAGTTGACGGTGCTCCTTAGAATTCCAGGATTCCTTACTTAGCAAATCCATCACCATCCTTGGGAACTGCGAGGCATTCAGAGGAGACGCAACGGATTGAGAATCAGGCAGGTGTGGCCTCAGCCAGGCCCTCCCACTCAACTCACCACGAATGATGTAAGCTCTCTGAATTACACTTCTTAATCTGTAGGATGGGGCTTTTACGAGTACCAATACGAGGGACTTGTTAGAAGATCAAACTGGAGTTAGTCTTTAAAGTGCTTAGAATGGTGCTTGTAACTTAGAAAGTTCTGTGAAAGTGTTTGTTTAAAAAAAAATAAGCCAAAGGTGTCTTTTTTTTACTTCCTCCTATGCATGTGTGTATGCGTATTTGCTATTCTTATCACTGCTATTGAATTCATCCAGAATCTATTAGTTGTAAGGGTCAGAAACTCAGTTCAAACTAGTTTAAGTGAATGTGGGGATTTCTTGATTCATGAAGCAGGGATGTTTGAGGTCAACCAACAGTAAGTACTCACCTAAATGCCTGGCGTTTGTGTAAATGGAGATGGTCATGCTAAGATATAACACCATGAACAAAGGTCACATGCATACAAGTAGACTCAAGCCTGGGGAAGAGTTTAAGGGCATCGCTACATTATTTAGAACACTTGCCACCACAACCCTGTAAGGAGAGTATTACTACCTCCAGATTTAAAAGTGATTTAATTGAGATTCAGAGAGGTTAAGTAATTTGCCCAGAACAGCAGAGCCAGGAAATGTCAGAGCCAGAATTCAAACCCACTATCTGAGTTTTTAGCCAATATGATATATTAGTAGTGTAACAAAAAAAAGTTTATTTTCTCATTAGTCCACTGGAGATCAGCAGGAATATAATTTCAAAAACATGTGTCTTTCCTGGAGAGGCAGCAATAGCAGAGATACCTGGAGAGATAGCAGAGGTGCCTGACTCCAGGGCCAGACTCCCCGCTCCCAAGCTGTGTGATCTTGGGCAAGTTACTTAACCTCTCTGTGCTTCAGTTTCCCTATGAGTAATTCAGGGACAATAATGGGACCTTCTAAGACTGTTCTAAAGATTAAGTGAGTTAATACATAAAGGGGTTAGAAGGTATCATATCTGGCACATAGTAAATGGTATATATAATTTGTCGAGAAATATTTAAAAATAGATTGTAATGTAAGAATCAGAAGGCAAATGAGGTCACTCAGGGTGGTTCCTCTTTCGATGTCCCCAGAGTGTCCCAGAAGGGCACTGCTAATCTGGGAAGTTGAAAAGTGCACCTGTCAGAGGCCCTCCGTTGCCACCTGCTGCCTGGCCGTGACATCGCGGAGCAACCATTTGCAGTGGTCAGCCCCCACCCCCGGCTCATCTCCTCAGAGGCTCAGCTGTGCAGCTTGGCACCGCTTGCCCCTGGGTCCCTCCTGTCTCTGTCCACAAGACCAGACTGCATGGTCCCTGAACATCCAAGTGGGCCTTTCCCATCCACATTCTCCCCCAGGGCTGGGTTGGTGGGTGCCCTGCTAGGCCTGACACCTGCTCATTGGTTTGATAGTGTCCGAAAGTTTCCTGGCCTGAAGCTGCAGGTGAAACCTTCAGCACAGAGAAGTCAGATCCTGCCTTAGGGTGATGTCTGGGTAAGGGTTTCTTCGTGTCTGACACGGTTTTACCATATGGAATATGGTACCTTCTCAAGTTGTTTGACCTCGGCTTCTTGAAAGTCTCACCCCTGCCACGCTTTCAATGGCAAACGTACATCCTCAAAGTAATGGCGGCGTTAAGCATGTCAGCGTGATTCCACACGAGAATGGTCACCAGAGAGCCTGACTTAAGGGAATCTGACTTTGTTGGGCCTTTCCTTTAGAAAAAATGCAGCTCATATTGGCCACATCCTCCAAAATCCGATCGAGACTCGAGGATCCTCAGGAGTCCATGGATGAATTTCAGAGGGTCCCTCAGCAACATGCAATGATATGGAACATTTTCTGAGTTATGTGCCTTTTTTGGACTGAGAGCAGAATCCTCAGAGTGGTTCATGCATCACAAACAAAGTTAAGAACCACCATTTCTCCCCCAGAAGAAACATTAATAGGAGAAAGAGCCGGGAGGTTGAGTCAGCCCTTGAGAACCAGGAACAAAGGTGACCGGATGATGTCTTCAGCACGCCTCCTCCTGGGCTACCCCCCTCCTTTCTTCTTCGTGGCCACTCCTGGCCGGGGTTCCCACATGACGAGCCCCTTGCCATGTGCCTCTTTGTAGGTATTTCCCCATTTCCTGAAGACTCAGTGGGGTGGGGAGAGGCAGGCCAGCTCTTACCCAGGCCTTGAAGTCTTGTCCAACTCTATTTCTTTCGTTTTATCCTCCTTTGCTGCCAATGACTATTAGAATGGTTGAGATGGAGTAGGAGGGGTTGATTGAGTAGTTGAGGTTGAGTGGAGGGTAAAGGAGATAAGAAGGCCACACTGCTTGAGTTTAGCCCAGGCTAGCATTTCTTAGAGTATTTACATGGTATCACACGCCAAAAAAAGGCTTCTCATAGTAGTCAGCAACCAGGGTTCTGCGGCCCTGGTTCAACAGCTCGGTCGTTTGCCAGCTATGTTTTCTTTGCCAACTCACCTCACCTCTCGGCTCTCAGTTTTCTTGTCTGTAACATAATAAACTTAACAGTATCTACTTCATAGGGATGTAGGGAGGATAAACGAAACAACACAGTGTGGTGAAATTAGCACAGTGCCTGACAAGAAGTGAGCATTGAATACATGGTAGCAAGTCTGATGACGCCGGTGCTCATAAAGATTCTGATGGAGATGAAGAAATAGGAGGAAGGGGACAAGGAGAAGAAGGAAAGAACTTTGCACAGGGACTGACAGGCAGTTAATTCTCAACAGCCAACTGCTATCTATTCAGATAGAGAGCAAGATGGATGGATGGATGATGGATGGCCGGTCAGTCAGCCAATAAGTTTAGGAATACCTGGATCAAACAAGGTCGAGCAGGTTTCTGTGCTTCTTCCTTGCAGGACTTCTCAGGTGCTTTATATTCTAACAGACATCATGGACCCCCAGGACGGGGAGAGAGCAGCTGAATTTCTCCTGCTTGTTTGCTCACAGGATGCTTTGAGAGATGCCAGACCAGCGCTCAGTCATGAAGGACAAAAAGATACACACAGAGCTCAGCTGGTTCAGCCAGTTTACAGGGAGTAGAGGGGACACATGGGATTTAGGCAAAAAGGCCCAATTCCAAGTCACAGAGGTTGTGCTATTTGCAGTGATCTCCGTGCCCAGCTCCTGCAAGGGACCTGCCACGCAGAAGGCAGAAGACAGGGGGAGCACAGAGAAAAATCTGGGGAGCAGCTGATTATTCATCCCCCATGTGAGAGTCCCCAGGGAGGGTTTGTTTGCCTCAGGCAAGGTCAGCAAATCCTCAAACCCAGTTGCCATTCATCCCCAGACAGGTCAGGGGTCCGTTCCTGAAGCATTGTTGATCTCAGCAGAGATGGTGCGTGGGTTGATATTCTTAGATTTGCTCATTCAGCCAGTCAGCCTGGCTTTCGGAGGAGAATCAGGTCAGGAGATGCCTAATGAACCAAGAGGAGCCCTGTGCTGCCTCAACCACTGGGGCTCGCGTCCTAATGACCATCAGCCTCCTGGCTCACGAGACCTACCGGAATATTCTTTGTGCATCTGTGAACCACACTGGGAGGTGCTAGGCTGACCCAGTGTCCCAGACCCTTTGGATTACTCTGGATTCAAAGGCACTATCTTCATCACCCCATAAACCCTCAGTGGAATTTGAAATTCTCATATTTTGGTTTCACAAACTGTATCTCCCATGTACAGAAGTCATACACACACATCCTTGTTACCCACGGCATCTTCATTTGTGGTTTGGAACATGGGAGAAAGAGGTAAGCTCTGACGTAAGAAGGCACATTACGGTTCGCATTTGTAAGCACTGTTTTATTCAACCAGTTCCCAGTTGGAGGGAGGAAGGAGTTTCAATACTCCTGGCTTGGAGAAGGTCTGATTTTCCCTGGTTTGGATCCTCCATATTAGCTGCCAGTAACGCTGTGTCATAAGGGCGACTGTCAACAGCTCCAGTTGACTGCGCATCTGCTCTACTCCCTTTGCTACATATGTCTGTGTATTATTCTTATTTAAATCTCTAGACCCCCTCATGAGGTATGGTTACTAATCAGTCTTACTTTACAAATCTGAGGCACAGAGGTGGTAAGTAATTTGCACAAGAACAACCAGCTAGCCATCAGTAGAACCTGAGCTTTTCATATGGGTCACATGGCTAAAGGTAAGCACTTAATCACCCTGCTCTTGCTTCTGCAAGGGGGAAGCCAGGGGTGGCAAGGCGAAACATGGGGCCGCGAGAGAAGAGCAATGCCACTGTGGGATCTAATGCTTACTAGGCACCTGCCATTCTTGTAGGAACTTATCCACTTGTTTACCTGGAGTAACTGAAATCAGCCCACCAGAGAGGCTGGGGATGTGGCTTCTCTTCCCGGGACGTGACTACTGGCTGGACTGGTCTTCCACTGAGGGTACAAATGAGGCAGGTGTAGCTTGGGGAGCAGTTGGGTGATGACTCAGTCTGTCCTGCCCATGGTCTGTGGAAGCTTTTCCTGTGCAAGATCTTGGCCTCCCTGGAAATCAACTCCATGCTTCCAGCCTCCCCTCTGGCAGGAGTTCATCTGTCTTCCGTGTCAGGGCCACAAGCCTCATGGGGCATCTCAGAGAGTTCTCTCTGAGTCCTTTTAGGTAAAGTTCTTCCATGCTGTTCTCTCTTGCACTGGATGGGGCTGGAATGCATGTCTTGTGGTGAGTGGAGTTTATCAATATTGGTTCAAGTTGCTGCCCTAGAGAGATCATTCTTGACAATCTAGCAGATACTAGGGGCATGGAGAAGGGAACCCAGGCTCTCGGTAACTGACAAAGCTCACAGTTTGCTGTTTAACCTCAGATAACTCACTTAACCTCTTGAAACCTCCATCTCTTCCCTTGGACACTGTGGGGGATTTCTGAGTGGTTACTGGACACCTGCTGTATTCCTAGTCCTATGAGGAAGGCCGGATGTAAGAATGACTGAGGATGAGCCAGGGAGAGAAAGTGCAAGCATAGCTGTGTGATTACCAGTCAGTCTTTACCATCCGGTGGCCCATCACTGCTGGGTTGTGGGGGGCTCAGATGGGTGAGTCATGAGTGCTGGAGAGGGTTGGAGGGCCCCTGGAGGACCCAGTGTGTGGCTGCTTGTTGGAGGATGAGGTGATTCATGCAAGCAGTCCTGTGAAGGGAATGGAAAGAATGGAGGGTCTCACAGAGACATGGGGGCACTGGGGAAGCGGACTTGACATGAGGATGGGGACGATGAAGAAGCGATGTTAGAGGGGTACATTAAAGACCTGCTGAAGAAAGAAAATAAAAATAAGCTAGCCCTTTTGAACACTTTCCATATGCCACGAACACCGCTGTACAGCCTGTCATTTCATGGCAGCAGCAGGGCTATGAGAAGGCACAGGTCTCTTCTCATCCCCGAGGAGACCAGGGCTCAGGGCTGTGTATCTCATCCTACATCACGTTTAAAAGGGTACAGAACCAGAGCCAGACCCTGCCTCTCCAACTTTGAAATTCATGCTTTTGCTACTGTGCCGAGATGGCCCCTAAGCCTTGGGGATCCAGGTAGCTCTCGATTCTGGAGAGCCCATGAAGCTCCCACTTTCCCTGCGTCTTTCTGACACCTCCATTCTGTCACTCATTCTCTGCGGAAGCATTTTGAGAAACTTCATTTGCCCAGTCACTGTCTTAGTCATTCGTTGAACGAGAATGAATGGGTTGCTTCTTTACTCGAGCTGATTTACCTTCTAGAAGGCATAATCACACCCAACAGAATTATTAAACAATGCCGAAGTGATTCCAGAACATAGCGGACAGTGCAGTTCCTTCTGCTGCGGTCACGGAGAAGGCTTTTCAGAAAATGAGACATTTGACTTAGGCCAGAAAGGTTGAAATAGAAGGGAGGCAGGAAGGAGGGAGGAGAGGGAGGAGGGTAAGGCTGAGCACAGAAGGCCAGTTTGTACAGAGACTTGGATTCATAAAAGTATTTGGCAAGGGCACCTTGCCAGTGTGGTTTGCAGAAGAGTAATTTGTAGCAGGAAGGACAGTGCATATTAGAGGATGGGTCTGGACACATGAAGCTGAGGAACATTGCAAAGGGCCTTGAGTACTGAAGGAAAGTCTCTCTTAACCAGCTTGGCCTGGAAATGGGATTGAATGGATCATTAAATAATATGCATACATCCATATTATGAGAAAACCATTGCCCAAAGATAAGGAATACGATTAATAATGGTCAGAGAAACACTCTGTTGTATGCTTTTTATTTTGTTCCGTTTTAACGATCGACAAGTGGCAACTGACATTTGGCTTCTCCTCAGGAAGCAGGGAAAGATGGTCGAGAGTCTCACGGAGCCTGAGTCTGCTTCTCTGTGGAGGAGGTGGATCCTTCCCAGACGTCAGGGATGGCTGGTGCAAGGAAATATGGCCCTAGGTTCCTAGTCATCCAGTCTTTCAAGAGATATTGTAGATCTAAATTTTACATGAGATGTCTCCGTTTAAAAATTCTAGCTCTTTTTTACACAAGGCAGAAAATCGCCACCATCATTCTCATCGCCATCGCCGTCATCATCTGTGGACCGGACTTGGTCCGTGAGTCTGCATTTGGCTCTGTTGACCAGCAGCGTCCATAGTGCAGGCATTGGTCTTGTCTCAGGGCTCTGCTCTCCAAACCATGAGCCCAGATATAAACCCACACATATATGGTCAATGAATGTATGACAAAGGAGGCAAGAATATGCAATGGGAAAAGACAGGATTTTCAATAAATGGTGTTGAGAAAACTGGACAACTACATGCAAGAGAATGAAAATGGATTACTGTCTAACATCACACACAAAAACAGACTAGAAATGTAAAAGACCTAAGTGTAAGACATGAAACCATAAAACACTTGGGTTTCTGTCCTCTTCCTTCTCCTTACATGGGTGTTTAAACTTGTGGTGTCCGCCACTCAGAAGGGCTGGTGGTGAGCAGAGCATGCCCAACATTCGCTCTTAGCATCTGGGGAAGGAAGTGCAGTAGCTGACATTGGGAGAGGCATCTCCGCTTTAATCTAGGAAAGGAAGAGAGAAGCTGGTACCCGAGAAGGGAGTGTCGTCATGGAAGGTGGAGAAAGATGAAAGAATTATTTTTTACGGAGTGGGGATGAGGCTGAACTCTCAAAGGGTGGCTAAGGAAGAAAAACAAATCTCTTGATGGAAATGCCTCACACAGGGAAGATCAACAGAACTAACACCAAGGAAGTGTCAGAGAAGGCAAGAAGCACTTGAAGAGGGTCCAGAGAACAAGTATATGTATATATTTGCTGTTGTAATGAAGTCTGACTTCCAGAGCTTTGGATAAAATATATGCTCTGAATTAGGGGTCAGCAAGCCTGTGAGGCAGATTAGGCCTTTTCCCTGTGTTTGTATAACCCTCAGGCTAAGAATGGTTTTTTTGCTTTTAAATGGTTGGGCAAAAAAAATCAAAAGAATATTTTGTGACAGGTGAAATCGGTGTTCATTTACATTTTGTAAATGCTGTCAAACACCGCAGAGTTTGGAGAAGCTGCAACAGAGAGCATTAGGTCCACAGCACCTAAAATATTTATCATGTACCCACTTAACAGAAAAATGTTTGGATCCACTGCCTGTGATGGCCAGAGTAGATAATGAT
The DNA here is from genome assembly GCA_032199065.1 of Smutsia gigantea. Lineage (NCBI taxonomy): Eukaryota > Metazoa > Chordata > Mammalia > Pholidota > Manidae > Smutsia > Smutsia gigantea. The sequence continues at coordinate 45,659 of JAVSCE010002733.1, read as the reverse complement.
GCATGGCTGTGCATTTGAATTCAGTCAATTTATGAGGCCTCCCTATGTGTCCTTAACCACTGCCAGAACTATCTCCCCCGTTTTGTTTACTTTATTCTTTAATTATATGTTTCTTTTAAGTTCCTGCAAAATACCATGAGCTTCATACCACACACTGGACATTGGGTAGCGAACCATGTACCACAAGCACCAGTTCCTGAGGAGCAAAGATACACAGAACTTGGTCCCTGCCTTTTAGTGGAAGAATCAGATAGAAGAAGGAAGTATTCCAGTGTGATAACACTGGGGGCTTCCCGTTTGGGAAAACAGAGCCTGTGTTTGGAAAAAGAGGTTGTGGTTAGTGGTGGTTTTCTATTTTTCTTTTTCATTATTTCATAGTTTTTGACGTGGGTTTGGAGCAAGGATACATTCAATTCATACAATTCCCAAAATACCACCACTCTGGTTGTATATGACAGTAACATAGAAGTATAAAATCAGAATCAGAGGAAAGGTGAGCAACGGTGGTTAGAGCTGGAGGTGTCGAACACAGGAGGACAAGAACGCAAATACATTCGTATCGCAATATCTATATGCACAATAGACATATAAAATATCTTTGGACTGCAGGCAGCAAAGGCCAACAAAATGGGCAGAGTCAAACCTGTGTGGCTCCGAGCTTTTCGGCACTTAAAAGGGGTCGTGAAACAATCAGCCCTCATTTTCAGAGGAAAAAAGATACTCATTCTCAGAAGCAGCAAAACCTTTTGTGTAACAGAGGTCTTCAAAAGAAAATATCCTCTGCCAAGGACATAGCTATTATCTATCTCTATGTCACACTTATATGTATCTCTTTCACTTCTCTCTGACTGAAAGATCAAGCTCTTTAATTAAAAAACAGCCCATGTAGAAATAAATAGAGTGATCCTTTGTATTTCTACAACTCTACCATTCCTGAAACACTCACAGTTTTGCTCATTGGAGCATTCTTGGTGAAGAGTAAGTGGACATTTTTACTTCTATTCTGTGTTCAGGAAATGAAGAGTCTAAATGTGTAAATTTCTAGCCTTTATAACTGATTTAAGTTTCCTGCCTCTTGGCCCAATGGCTTTTCCACTTTTATAAAGTGTTTTTTATGTTTGTACTAAAGAGACACAATTCAGTCTGACCCAGACCTTACCAAAGTAAGGAATAGCTCTCCCCTCCCAGGAAGCTGTCTCATGGAGATGCCACTGTCCTAGCTGGTAACTTCTCAGAAGCTGCAGTGTTGAAAGCCATCGTCAAAAGCTAAAGTTAGAAACAGTATCAGGCTGTTAAGTAAGAGGGGTCAACTTGCAGCTGTTAGTGGAGCCTTCTGAATTGTAACAATGTGGCCACTTTGATACACGAGAATCAATTACAGAGAGACCTTGTCAAGATGGCCAAAATTCAGCCTTAAATAATTGAATTCTCTGCCAAACGCTGTCCACCGTCGTTATCTAGAAATGTAATTATGCAGCTAAATCAAGCAACTAAAATTAGTGTAGTGTAAAACCACCTTGGCTATCTAAAAGTGGAGAAATTGACATTTGGATTTAGAAAAAGCCAATAGTTGAATATGTTTTGTGGTGTCTGAAGCTCTCCCAGTTTGGACAAAAATCTATATCCTGTGTCCTGTTTAGAGTTAGAGGTGGAATGTGGCAAGCAGATGTTCAATTTGAAGGTGATTTGCAAGGATCCCTGGGCCTCGAGTATTAGTTGAGTGGATCCTCTCAGTCAGTTTGTACCACTGCTCTCAAAACTGTGGAAATCTCAGTATAATTCTTTTATAAAGATGAAAAGAATGAAAATTTGAATGTTATCTGTGTGTTCAATCTGAAGCTGAAGATGTGTCTTTGTTAACCATCAGGAGAACAGGAAACGCCTGATAAGGATATCTAATAGCCTCTTATACACATCATAATATGGTGCCAACAAGCCTAGGAGGTAGGGCCCATTATTATCTCAGTTTTCCAAATGAAACTGAGGTTCAGAGACACTAAGCAACTTATTCAAGAACACACAGCTAGTATGTGGGGCACCCAAGTCAGTATAATTGCAACCCACGTAATCCTGTAGGAATTTTTCTAGTACCATGGAACATATCCCAGACAATCACTTGGGTATTTTCAAACATCAGAAAGATTACAAATATTGGCTTGAATTTTCTTTGTGTCTGTAGTTTTGGTATACGTTAGATTTGCCTTTCAACTCTGGGAACAGGGAACCATCCCTTATTAATATATGCCCATTGTGAGCTCAAAGAAAGTTATTTTTTTAAGGCATATGAAATTCTATTACAGAATGAAATACCACAATGAATACAGTGTGGCCTGGTTAGGAATTGTGTTCACAGCCCAGCAGCACCTTTAACAAGTGCATGACCAGTAGCAAACGGTTCAGTTACTATGAGCTTCACACTCATGCCCATTTGCTCCCTGGAACTGTGAAAGTATTTACTTCACATGGTAGCCTGAATGAATTTTCCTAACCCATGTAAATAACTTAGCTCATCCTCTCTCTGCATAGTACACGCTGCAAATATTAGCTGGTAGTAGTATTATATTATTTACACAAATTGCCCCTTTAAATAAAACCAGAGAGAGAGAGAGAGAATAATTTTTTAAAAAGCCCATCTTCCTAGTTTCTTTTTGATCAGTACCAAAGGCTGCCCACATTCACCTACGTGAGTTTTAAGTGGCAACTGATAATCGTACCAGTTTACATTTTCATTGACATTCTCAGTTGTTCTGTCTAAAACTCCCATACAGACTCAGTCCCTTGCCGTTTGCCCAAATGCATTAGGAAGAGCCCAGATCTCACAGCCTGACTACCTCCCTCTCTGTCTCTGGGTCTCTCTCTCTCTCTCACTCTGAAAACTAAATTAATGAAGAGTATTTGGTTAGTCATGTTAGGCAAGCCATTCCCAAAATAGCACCTTCCATTTTGGTAGTTTCAGCTGTGCAGCTGCTGTGTCTCTTCGTCGTCTGGGAAGAAAGCTTTCACATTCAGAGTTGCTGATCTGGATTTTCTTTCTTTCCGCTCTCCGCGTTGATGAGCGCTTGGCTTCTGACAGAAGTGATTTGGCTCTCAGCTTTGTAGTTCGGAAGAAGTTGGGTCTATAGATTTTTTTTCCCCTAACTCTCCATTGATGACTTGAGCTTCAGAGGGAATACTATCTTCACGTAAAGCATGTTGCCTTCTCAAGGAGTCCTCCTGCATCCCTATGGAGTGCCTATGATTGTTCCGGCAGCCCCCTACTTCCCCGGACTGATCCAGGTAATTCAAGGCCACTGCCAGCAAGCAACTTAACTCCAGAGCGCTCAGAGTAATAATTGGAATTTTTATGGTTGAGAAAGCAAACACTTTTAATACAGGAAAAAGCCCTCGTGTAGTCAGTGGGAAGACAGTAGGAAATCAAAAAGATGGATCACCCTAATCTGGCTATTGACATCTCTCATGGCTGAATAAATGGTGTAGTTGAGCTATATTTGCTTGTATTGATCTGGCTGCTGTTTAACATTCATGCCTTTGCTTCAGGAGGTTGACCACGGGGTAAAGGATTTGCTCTCCTTCCCAGCTTTCTGAGGGACTTGGTCTCCCAGAGCAGATCATGAGGCAAAGTAACTTATCAAGAGGTGACTCGGTTAAGAGCTTTAACCCGGGAAATAGAAGGGGTAGTCATTCACACCTCCCCCTTCCCGTGGCTTGTCTATTTTCATAGACGGTTCCCCCCACCCAGGGTGAGTGGTGGCATCGAGGCAGAAAAGAGCACTATATTGATGGTTCATTTATGAAGTTCAGAGATTATTCTAGGAATCCCTTGCCTGCTGTTTACAGCTTAATAATGGCAAGAACATGGAGGATTGAAACGTGTGTTGGTTTTACTTGTAAGTTACTCATTCTGTGCAGGGGGAACCATCTACCGACAAGATATTCTGGACCTTTCCCCTTTAGCAAAAGTTAAGTCTTTTTAAACAAGCATTGGCTTCTGTCTGGGTGCATGTCTGAAGTTCCCTGTGAAAAGCTAACATCCGCTGGTGACGGAGCCTGACCAGGACACTCAGAGGGTGTTTTATTGTTGTTTGTCTGAGAGCAACCGTCCCTTTGGAATAAAGTCTGTATCTCGATACTAAACAGGAAAGGAAAATTAAGTGTGCACTTTCCTCCTTATGCCTACACCAACTGTATATTAAAATTTTGCAATACCCTAACTCACTAGTTAAAATTTCTGGGGAGGGTTTCCGTCAAACACCTTTTTTTCTCCATTTCTGAATGTTGCTTGTGAACCGTCAGAATTTTGATGATTTGAGACATCCAGGGGGTGATTCTAAGTCCTAGTAAAACATTCTGTCATCCCAGATTCAGGGCTGTTGCTCAGTTTGGAGTCTCCTCTATTACAGGTGAGAGATAGATGGACTGCCTGCAGAAGGGTCCTTAACAGCATAGAAATTGTTCCATCTTCCTGGCCTGAGCAGGCCAGTGTGGCATGTATGGAGTCTGAAGCAGGACTCAGTGGCAAACTGGAAGGCTTTTTTGCTTCTATTGAAAACTTTGGGTGAAGGTCAGCCAGCGGAATTTTGTCAGACCCTCTGCCTCCCCATCCGATAAATAATTACAAGCAAATTGTGCCCTTCACTCTATGCTGACTGATGCTGAAATTGCTTTTGAAAGTTCTCATAAGTTCCTGTTATAGATTAAGTGCCGGTGTAGGAAAAATAACGGCACCCACTGAAATGGGTGAATGTAATCAGGCTTAATGGACTTGAGAGCTTGTTGGGAATTAAATAACTATCGATTTGCTGGAATGTTGCTGTCATTACGAAATGTCACTCTGGACGTATTACCCCAGTGATAGATGTGAAGATGCATGGGTCGGCTGAGGAACTGGGGAGGCCCCATTTCTTCCTCCTTTCCAGAGCATTTGAGAAACATACCCAGTTATTTTTGGAAAGAACAAGTGATTTTACTTGCAAATCTTAGCCCTATTATACTTTGTTTTCCCGAGTGACACCTCTGGTAGCTAGTTACCTGTAAGTCAGGAGAGCAGTGCGACGCAGAGCCCCTAGACCAGCTTCTGTGATACACACACTCACCATCTTCCTCCCCTACCCTCGTGGAGCACACTGAAATGCGGCAGAGAGGGAGAGGTCAGCTTTATTCCTGGTTTGTTGAGAAAACCTATGTTACTTATCCATTGGCACCAAGAAACTCAAATCACCCCATTGCAGTAACATTTGCAAGGAGAGGACAACCAACTCAAAGGGAGAGAAGTTGTAATGCTCACTCATACACATACTCACCTTTCCGCTCGTGCTTTTGATGTCAGCTGTCCCGCATCCCAGCAGACTCTATCCCCATCTCTTTGACCTTGTGGGTTTCTTCCCAACTTTTCAAGGTGCAAGATTTTTCCTATAGGGAATTAAGGTGCCCCCCTACCTTAATAATGTCATTGGCAAGACAGTAAAATGATCCAAAATAGAGTGTGTGCTCCATCATCATCAGTGAGTTCCCTGTGGCTGGGAATATGCGAACAGAACGCTCGTGGCCATTTGGCAGGGTTGGTGTCTTGGAGTTTGAATACCTCTCAAGGTCTTTCCAACCTCAAGAGCCAACGACATTGTGGCAGAAGAACTTCTGTTTCATAATTCTTTCAGGGACCCCCCCCCCTTTTAAAAAAAATTCAGATCAGCATTGCCCTGTTTTTGTCAGCTCAGTTTAAGGAAAAATAAATAATTGACCAGGCATCATAATAGGCTTTAAGAAAACCTTGCCTTCGCCTGCAGAGATTGTGAGCAGAGGTGTTTCCTAATAATCCTAGAGATGTTGCTCACCATAGTTTTTTTGTTCCAGGAGCACATTCAATAGGTACCACTAACCCCACCTGCCATCCCCTGGGAAAGCCAGAATCTCTACCATTTTGGATCCCGTGAACCCATCTCCTAAAGCCTAAGTTTGTTGGCTGTATATATAGCAAGGTGGAGAGTTTTTCCTTCTAGCCATGTAAACACTTCCAGAATGATTGTGGAGGATTGAGCTGAAGCGGTCTGGACAGGCTCGTGGGTAGTGAGAAGCAGAAGAGAAATGGGCAAGAATGATATTACCAAGAACACTGCACGACTCTCCCTCCTTTCCCTCACTGCAGACCTCAGTCTTGGTATCTTTGGACAAGGCAATGATCCTACGGAAGCTCTTCTTTTACTTCTAAATTTCCAACACTACCTTTATTGATCAATGAGCTGTCTGATCTGAGAGCAAAGGAGGTCTGACGAGTCAATTTTCAAAGTCAGTTATGAGTCCAGAAGCTCCAAGAATACCTATCCAAGCCATGGACCATGGCCGCATGGTGCCAACCACCATCATCAAAGCAGTGGCTTTATAGCTGATGAGCCTGTTTGATTAGCGTTTAGGTCTAATGAGCCCTTGGCTCTGGGTTGCAAGGTCACACTTGCCCTCTTCACTCTAGACATCTGTCCGACGAGAGTGCCTTTTGACCATACGTGGCTAGATTATTCTCCATACTAAGACAAGTAATTCCCATCTCATCCAGGTATTACAGATAATAGGTCAGAAGACTCTTTTCCTATGTGGAGGATCATATGAACAGAGCCACATCTACCTCACTGCACATTTGTTAATTTAGTTACTCATTCTCTGCACACATATTCTGTATCAGGCACCCGAGCTATCATAGCCATTGGCCTGTGGGTTTGCAGCCCTGTGGAAGAGAACATAGGTAAACACAAAATCGTGATACTTGCAGTAAAAGCAGCAGGGAAGACTGGTAGGTAACAATTATGGGGCACCTGCTATGTGTCAGCGCTAGGCTCCATACTTACATATCATCACAATTTATGCGAGTAATAACGCTGGGTGCTGTTGGCCTACCATCTCTTATCTGTAATTTCAAATTCCAAAAAGTTCTGAAAATCTGGTTTTTGGGGGAAGTTTGGCACCAAAACTTATTTGGGAAGAAAACTTGACCTGAAATGACATGTGGCTGTTTATAGACTTTCTTTATCGCACTGTGAATATTCATATATTTCACTATGGGAATATTGTTGTGTTTGACTTCAGAGTATTGTCCCAGATCCTGCTGAAGCTGTTAGACCTTATCAGTGTTTCTACTGAAATGCCTGTCTGGAAAATCAAAACAAAAAAAAATTTGTGAATTTCAAAATACAGGGGTCCCCCAGGGTTCTCAGATAAGGAATCACTGTCATGCATCATGACATCCTTTTTCCTCATGGAGAACCAGAAACTGACACTTGGAGAAATATAACTTGCCCAAGGTCACAAGGAATGTCAGGGACCGGGCGAAGATTTGAGTCAGGTCAGTTGGACCAGAGCCTTTCCTCTTAACCACTGACTACTGCTGAGGTATATCCGTGGGAATACATATGAGAACATAGGAGAGGGAGGTGATGCCTCAGAGTCAGTGGAGAAGAGTGTGGTTCAGAGGGGAAAGTGGCATTTGCGTTGAGCTGTAAACCGTGAGAAAACATTGACTGGGCAAGCCAATGAGAGAGGCCTTCCTAGCAGAGCAGAGAACTCAAGTGAATTCACAGTGTTGGGCTGACACATAAGGATAGAGCTTTAGTATCTTTTCCAGCCCATTGGCACTGTGGGATTTGACATGGTTTAAATATAGGTTTCAAAAGACATAGGTCAAAAGGAGCTGGGAGGAAGTTCAGAAATGGAAACCCTAAGCCCTCAGTCTCTGTGCCCGGTGTAGGAATGGGCCCCGTAATGCCCTTTTCTGGATCAAATCTCCTGGGTCTGAGTCCTGCTTGCCCTTGACCACCCTTTCTGAGACAGTAAGCTCTCTGAAGGCTGAGTGTTTCCCAACTTAGAATTCACAGAGCTGGACAGTAGCGAGAAATGCTAATTAATGCTTCTCTGATGTGGACAGCCATGGTATAAACAAGCCCCACACTGGATTTTAAGCAGAAATCAGCATCATTAAATTTGGCAGTGTATTTTACAAGAGATCTGCATACAACATCCATAGGGTTACTGGGCATTATCAAAGTGCTGGTTGTAACAGTGGACCAAAAGTAGTAACCATTTCTATAGGAAGAGAAACATGGGGGAACTCACAGGTCACTTGGAAATATTCCTGGGTGAACGTAAAAGCAATAAACTTGCTTTTTCATCTGTGGCTAGTGGAGTTGTTTTCAGATCTTGATATTGGTGCCCTGCAATGTTATCTACATATTTGGAATATCTGCTGATTGGGAAAGAAATCAGAATGTATACCTGATGTAAATGCTGGTGGTGTCATTTACTCTGAGGCTGCTCCATCTAAGTCACTAAGAGAGTTTTCTGTACTGCCAAAGAGGCCATGTCAACAGCAGACTAAATTAAAGAGTCAGGGAGGTGGCAGAGAGAATTTGGAATCAAACAGGTCCAGGTTGATATATTGGCTCTGGCATTTACTAAGTGTGTGGCCTTGGGCTTGTCAATTAACCTCTCCAAGGCTGTTTTCTCAACTACAAAATGAAAGCTGGACTACCTGTCTTGCAAAATGGTTGGGCGCTTTAAAGGTGATTCATCTCTTCATCCAACAATTATTTATTGAGCACCTACTTATCTGTCAGGCTGTGAACTAATAGAAGTAGGTGATGAGGCAGAATAGAAAATACACAAGATCCTTTTCAACGTGAAGCTTACATCCTAATGCATGAGAAAGGGTTGGCGTGTATATCCTTACGATGACAGTCTGTTGTGAATGTGACCACTGACAACAGGCATTCAGGATAATTAACCAAAACCCATCAATTACTTCCCTGGGGAGGTTGTGTGCAGGGTTTTGAGGGAGAAAAACATGTTTGGATATTTGTAATAGCGTCAACTCTTATTGATGATAATGAGAACCTTTCCAGCACCCTATTCTGAGAACAGGATTCGTTTTCTCTCCACTCACAGCCCATACAGCTCAGCTGTGGATGGCCACACCCTCCAGCTCTAATGTGGGGTATATATAGATAGACAGATAGATAGATAGATAGATGTTTACTGCATTTTTTGGAGGGGGAAGAGAGGGAGGAAGAGGAAGAGGGAGAGGTAAGCTAGGTGTTTATTGAGGACTCTTACCTGTAAGTGACAAAAACAGAATTCAGAGGGGAAAAGGAAAATGTCCAGCTTCAGACACTGTTGAATTCAGAAGGTCGAACAACCCAAGCCATGGCTTCCCACGACTCCACAGTGGCTGTCTCTGGTTGATCTTCCTGCACCAGCCCACCGTGTCCCAGTGGTGGCAAAGAGGTTCCCCTGCAACTCCAAGTTTACATCTCAACCCACCTTAGCAGGTCTCTCTTGCAACTGTTCTTACAAAATTCCAGATAGTTGGCGTGGATTATCTTCCAGGCCATGCCCATCCCCAAACCAATTGTCCTGGCAGTGGTAAGTGATCAATAAGAGCTAAAGCTATTACAAACATCCAAACACGTGTTTTCTCCTGGGAGCACTGCACACAGCCTCCCCAGGGAAGAAGATGATGGGTTTCTGTTCCTAATCATCCCGAATGCCTATTCCCAGTGGTCACGTTCACCAGGCAATGGGTTGTCAACATCTAATGCATCTTCCCCCCTGTGCGTGATCAGACTTATCAGAGGCAGATATGGTGATTTTACTCAGTGTCTTCCCACCTAAATGAATTATAATAGTGTCTCCCACTGGAATATATTTAGGGCATTCCCCCTCTTTTCCAGGTGAGAACACCACGATCTAGGGAAGTAAAGACAGTCTGATAAGGACACCCAGTAACACCACAACTGAAAAAGGACCAGGTTTCTCAGATCATGCCACCACATCACTTCTCTTTATATTAGCAATACATACATAAATAAACATAAATAAAGAAAAACCAAAGGCTTCCAGTTATTAAGTTTGAAGCAATGGAGACCCTCCTTTGTTCCAAAGCACATGGAGATGCTAGGAACTCGCCCCATTCTGTTTTATAGACAGGCTCTTTTCTTTTTTAATTAAAAGATTAAAGGGACACCGTCAATCTTTTCTGATTATCAGTCCTATAAAAAGGATGTGTTTCTGCAGCAGCCATCTGTCATTTTGATCATTTTAAAGGCATGCTATGTCAGCAAGTCTGCTCTTTACACCATGTTGGCATGGGACGAGCAGGGCTGGAGAGACTCGTGGATTTCACACTCCTCTTTGCTGCTCTCCTGTTCAGCAATCTGAGACTTTGACTCTGAGGCAGAGCCCCCTCCCTGTCTTTTAAAGGTTGTTTTGAGTAAGTGCTTTCCCCAGCTGATTTATGACAGAGATACTCACCCCTGTTTATGTTTTTCTCCCGTCTAAAGATAGACCTATCACACATACGTCCCACAGACATGAAGCAGCCGATGCATCCACTGGATTCATGGCTGAGCCCTACAAGGTATCCAGAAACACTGAACTCAGTACCCCACAGGTCTTTTCCTCTCAGTAACTGGGACCATTGTCTTCTGCGATGCTCAGTTTCTAGCTGGAACGTTCCAGGCTTGCACAAGTAGGAGGCAGAGGCATCGTGAAATGCATCTGTTCATTTCAGTAGTTATTTATGGGTCCACGGTTCCATGCCTGAGTTATTGGCTAAGCTCTAGGGTCTGTGAGATGACTAAGACCCCGTCTCCGTCCTCAGAGGTAGCTTACATGGCCACAGCATTAGTGGTAGAGGCAGAAGTAAAACACAACTGCGTGGGGGTAGAGAGAACACTACAGTCTCAGCGCCACTCACTCCACCCACTCTGAGGTCTTCACCACTGTTAGTAGCTTGAGCAGTCAAGATGGGTTGTTCTACAATCCTGAGAAGATGGAGATGGCCTACAGGCTGGTTCTCTCTCATCCTCCCCAGGTGACAGGGTTTCTGGTATGTTCTGAGGGATGAAGGGTGTTGGTGTTTAGTTATCTGTTGTTTTTGTTTCTGAAAGGGAAGGATGACAGCAAGACCTCTGTCTCTGTAGCAGGGGCCAGCTCTGCCCTGGCCTGCCACGCTTCTGCCTCAGTAACATAGTGGATCCCAGAATGCCAGGGATGTGGGAGAAGGCCGCCTCCCTCAGCTGCTGTGCTGCCCTCCACTCTCTGCTCTGCACTGGTTGCTAGAGGTGGGAGGGTTTGGTGACTGTCAGCTCACACATTACCAAGTGTCCCCACTACTTCTTCCCCTTTCATGAAGCAGCGCAGCTAAGGATTCCAACCAGAGAATGTAGAGCACAGGAGTTAGACCCGGGAAAGCGAGTCTGCCATGACCTGTCCTGGTGACTTTGGGCAGGTTATGTCTAGCAAGTGGGCGTTATATGTCCTATGCTCAGTCCCCCAAAGTCAGTGTCAGGAATGAAAGAGCTAAAACCTTCCCACACCTGGGGGTCTCTGAGGTGCAGCCGTGATGCCGTTCAGGTAGGCCTTCCACTCAGACCAATTGGAGTCTGCGTCTTGGTCCCTGTGTAAAATGCGGCTTCACCTCTCTGAGCTTCCACTCTCTCAACTGGACCGCGGGGGACAGTTTTCCCCACTTCAAAGGGAGCCCTGAGGATTTCACAGACTGGTGTTTGTGAAGCCCCAAGAGCAGTAGCTGCTCATTGTAGGAGCTCTACCATGGATGGCCAGCACTGCGATTGTCGTGTTCTGTCTCGCCATCCCGGTGGCCACGCCGACTCTTCATATGAAGATGCTCTAGGTTTGTGGGTAGGTGAGCAGCTTTCTGTTCCCTTCTCAGAGGAGATTCTGTTGCAGCTGGGCAGTGAGGTGCAACCAGAGATGCTGTGGAGGAGAGAGGGGTGTCCCACCATGGGATTTGACATCCCCAGCCCCTGGCCTTGGGTAGTGTGAAACCCACATCCCCACCTTTTCCCCGTGGAGTCAACCGTGGGTGGAGCTGGGGCTGCTAGACATGCATGAAGAGGGCCGTGCAAGACTCCATCATGCTGAGTCCTTGTTCAAAGCTTTGTCTACTTGCTCCAGCAGGACTTCTGGGGATGGAGCTGGCGCTGGGTGGGAGGACGGGGAGGGCAGGCTTTGAAGGGGTAGAGTGGTCCAGCCCCTCCCCTCCATGTGGCCACAGCCTTCTGGGGGCAGACTCTTTGGCACCACCCACACCCCTGTTCCATGCAGCTCCCAGCACACTGTGGGTGCTTAATAAATGTTAAATAATCAGAATAGCTCCCATCTGTCAGTGCCTGGTGTCAGGGAGGATGTGTGAGCGCAAGACAGCCGAGTGGCCCTGGACAGTACACAGGGACATTTCAAGGAAAAATGCGGGTCTGAGCCTTTGCAACTTCCTCACTGCATCAAGGTGTTCAGTCCCGCTACCGATCAGAATCTGGGCAAGTTCGCCACCAACGTAGGTGCCTGTCCTGAGCCCCAGATGGTCTATATCAGAATCGCAGAAGCAGGGCGCAGGGAGCTGCATGCTTCACTGGCAATCCCTGGTTTCCGATGGGCAGCTGCACATGGGAGCTGGTGTTGACCCACAGTTCAGGGGCTTTGTGGAGGATTTAAAAGGGGCAAAGGATCTCCCTGTGGGCAGATGGCATCACAAATTCATACTTCCGTCGTTTTCTTGGAAGAAAATGCTTACTGGGCTTTTTGCATTTAGTAGAATAAACACAACAGCTGCTCGTTTTCAGGCATTTACTGTGTACCAGGCCACGTGTGAGGGGGTTCACCTACAGTGTCTAATGCAAGCGTTGTGTTTTAGAAGGGAAAACAAAAGTAAACAGGATGGTGTAGGGCTGTGGGCTCTGGAGCTGACTCCCTGGTCCATCTCCTGCGTCCGCCTGCCTGCCCTTGGGCACCACTCCCCGCCTGGGGGCCCTTGCGCATGGTTGGTCCCCTTCCTGGGCAGCATCTGCCTCAGTGAGCGACAGTGCAGGAAACCAAAGCGTGTCAAGACCCCCGCACACAGAAAGGACTCCGGAAGCTGATTAGAGGTGTGCTTCCAAGCGCAGTGTGGACCATCGCAACCAACACCAAAACCCGCTGTATGATCGAGGCAACATTCAGTGTTTGCTGCATCTGTGCGGGGCCACTACTGCATATTAGCTAAGCGTGTGAGCTGTCAAGCCAGACTGCTGTGTTAGAATCTCATCTTTGCCTCTTCGGGGAAGTTCCAAAACTGCTTGTACCACATTTTTCTTCCCTGTAATGTGGACGTATTAAAAGCACCTCCTCCATTGGATGGGGGCAAGACCAGAACTGCTTTTGGGAATCAGATGACTTAGTTCTTGTAAGGCACATATAACGGTATTTGGTATATAGTAAGAGTTCAATAAAGAATAGAAATAATAGCAATATAATAGGAGTTATATAATTATTACTACATATTGTATATTATGTATGTGTAATAATGTATATTATATATAACATACACATAAAAAGAAATAATCATATAATTATATGTTACCTTGTAAATATATTATATGTAATTACATAATGATACATCATTGATTATATGATACAGAAAGTGAAGCATAATTGTATGTAATATGTATCATTATATAATCAATATATATGACATATATAATTATTGCATTATGTATTATGCAATATATAATTGTTATTATGTAATAGATATGATTTATAATAATTATATATTACATATACTCAATCATACTGTATTTATTATATAATTACCCTTACATAATCATAATTATATTGTCATGTCTACTCTTGCTAATGCTGCTGGTCACTCCGTTGGGTGTTTTCCATAGAATATTTCTATTAGTCTAAACCATCCTGAAAAGACTTATTTTTAAAGGAAACTGAGGGTCAGCAAATTAAAATAAGCAGCCCTCGCTCTCAGGCCTGGGAAACGGCAGGCCTGCGGTGTCCGCCCAGGCAGCGGAGCTCCAGAGCCCAGGAGGATCCTGCTGCCCTGTGGGGCCTTGGGGCCAGCTTCCTGTCCTCCGTGGTGGAGCGGCCTTGTCTCTTCCCCGTCCGACCTCTTCTGAGCCGAAGGCTAACGGTGTTTTGCGCCACTGTCGTTGCCGGTCGGCTCTCCTCCCTGGGTCTCGCAGCCCTCTGTCGGAAGGTCTGGTTCCCCTGTGGAAGCCTGGTTCCTCTGGGAGATCAAAACGAGAGGAGGGGCTTTGACAAATGGCAGCGAGGCGACAGCTGGGACATGGTCCTTGTGGCTTTGTCTGTGAGACCTTCTTTTTGGTTTTTAATATCTAAACCTTCCAGAAGTAAACTTTCTGTTTTCTCTTTACAAATCAAGCGATGTTCCCACCACACATTCTCTGTCAAACGTGTCAGTTACTCCGGGGGCCCGCAGACAGCTTGCAAGCGGTGTCTCCTATTGTTGCCGTGGTGGTGCGTTATCTCTCCCTTCAACAGCTCTGCATTTGTTCTGCAGAGAGGTGTAAACACTGAGGTGCCTGGTATCTGGGAGGTTTTGACAGAAACTGTGAAATTGACATGGACCATCCAATGTCCATCTTAATAAGGCGGCTCCTCCGGCCTCACGGAGACTGGCTGTGCCGCAGCCCCGTATTTGCCTGGAGCTGTTTCCAGGAATGTGGGGCTTAAGGACTCTAATGAGCCGGGGGCTTGTTTCACACCTGGTGTTTTGGCAGGTGTCTCCCACTGTGACTTAGCTGAGGGACTTGGTACTGCCTGCCAGAGGGCCTAATATTTGTGTGGAGGCTGAGCAGATGTTGGACACATTCACCCATCATACAGAACGCCAGTCATCAGCTGTTGCGACCTGTCCCTGTCTATGTAGTGAGGGAACACAGCTCCCACCAGCTGCCTGGTGATGGGGTAGCCAGGGGATGGAGAAAGAGCCTTCCATCGCTGAGGGAAATGCAGAGCATATGGGATTCTTGTCTGTCCAAACAGTTGTGGGGTTGGAACGTGTGATGCTGCTTGTGTATTTTCTGTAGCGTTTGCTTCTAGTGAGTCAGAGCTTCACTGAGGAACACTTTGTAGAAATCCCTCCTGGGATAGCCAAGGCCTGTATCTGAGGCCATCTCAGCTTCTTAGCTTCTCAGCTTCCTCATGTACTGACATTAGTTCCCAACACTGAGTCATGGTCAATTCCCACCCTTCCAATAGGGTGAATGTTCCTCTGCCATGTTGTGTTACTCTGTAGGGTTCTTGTTACTGACACCTTGTGGTATATGTCCAGTGTCATGATCCACGATCGCCCGCTTCCTTCGTTTCTTTGTGCTCAGATCTGTCAGAGATGGTTGAGTGAAGAACTCTTTGGCTTAGATGAATTGATAGGTGACGGATGACCTCCACCACTTTGAATGACAAGACACCTGAGATGATTCTTGAATGCAAGTGTACTTGTTAAGATCCCTTTGGTTGAAGAAACAACCCAATCCTGGCTTGCTTAACAAAAATATAGTGGGGGGAGGTATTTATATTTTTATTGTGTTTTGAAGTGTGATGCATAAAAAACTGAATGCACAGAAATTCTTGCACTCAAAAGAGGAGAAGATGTAAAACAGAAAAGCAACCCAGAGAAGTACAGTCAGACAGGCCTCAAGACCTTAGTAGGCAGGATTTGTGGATATTGTCTCCAGGTGACTGTGTCTCAGCCAGAGGGGATTTTGCCTCGAGGGGCATTTAGCCATTTATAGGGCCACTGTTGGTGGTCACAACTGGAAAGGGATTGCTACAGGCACCCTACAATGCATAGGACAACCAGAATTATCAGAATTGTCTGGAATTATCTGGCACAAAGTGTCAACTAGGCCAAGGTTGAGGAACCCTGCTGTAGGCTGTTGTGCTGCGGTGACTCAGCCCCAAAGACCACCAGCCTCTGTGTGTCTCCACTCAAGTTCCAAATCCCCAGGGCAGCATCTGGTGGCTCCCCCTCTGGGGTACATCTCAATCTTTGATCCAGTAAACTATGTCCCGGACCTCCATGTACTTGGAGCGCATTCAGAGTATCTTTGAGCAGTCCTGGGAAAAGAGGGCTGGGGGAGGACTGACTTGAGCCAGGAGCCAGCCCAAGAGATGTGCTTGGATTACAGACAGTCTTCAGGGGACCTCACCTGTGGCTGAGCTCCAGGCCAGATGTTCACACAGAGCTTCCTTCCTATAGGAAGGATGTCACACCTTGGGGCCAGTCTCAACAAGCAGCCAATTTGTTTGGCCTTTATTTAAGTTTATGACCTCCTCTCCAACAGAAAATTTATTTTTAAAATTGTTGCCTACTTTTCTGATTATTAAATGAGTACAGGTAAATGCAAAAATAAGTTTTGGCAATCAGAAAAGCACAAATATACACACCCCCTCCACATACACATGTAAATCATAATCCACCTCAGAAATAACCACCCCAGACCAATGTCTGTGTTGTCTTTTTCTTGCATATACATTTTTCTTCCAAAAACAGTTCTCATACTCATCTTATATATAATGACTTGTGTCACTTGCAGCCAGCTTTGTTTTGAAAATCAAAAGCTTTTATAAGACAGAATCAATGTTTTTTTAAACTTACGAAAATCCTTTTTGTTAGGTCCATAAATACCAGGCTGGTATCTTAAAACAAAATGATAGCTGATATCTTAAGTCAATGGTTCATCAGAAAATTGTAGTATTTTAGTCCAAAGGGGAGAGGAAGATGACCACGAAGGAGAATCAAACATGTAATCCCAGAGATGAGAGAATTACAGAAGCGGGAGGCGGAGGTCGGCCAGCTCCACCCCAACCAGGGGCGTGGCGTCTGCTCCCCGCTTTCCTCCTAAATTCCCCGAAATGGAGGCACTGAAAGACACGCTTTTTTTTCGAGGAAAAGAGCAGTTCCATCACCAATGTGGAGATCTGTAGGAGCACCCATGATTCATGGACACACAACTATTCCTTAGAGGCCTGGCTGAAGCTCATGTTCATTTTAGGACAACTTGGGTTCAAAACCAAGCTGCTCAGGAGAGCAGGATCTCTTCCAGGCAGCCTTCTCGGAGGAGCTGAGCCAGGAGACAGACCAGACCTGCCCAGCCAGTTCTCACCACTCCACATGAGTATTTCTTTTTCAACAGGAATGCACGTCTAACACACAAGATCAGTTTTCAATCTAAATGACTTTGCCATCTCTCTTAAAAACTAAGTCCTTCTCCTAATTCCCTTAAGTCCTAAAAGCATAAAATTTCCCTTTTTAGATGAAAGGAGAAAGTTATGGGCTGCGCTTGCCAATGCCATTAGGCTGAGGTGAGCCCCCAGCCCTAGTTGGAATGTGCACAGAAAACCTTCTCTTCCATCCATAGCTCACCAGTTAATGTTCTTCCCTTTCCATCTTTCTGTCTGATGCTCAGGATCAAAATGAGGATGATGACATGCCAAGTGCATTTCAGAGGTGGAGGAGGGAGGCTGGTTTGGAAATTCAGAGGGCTCTAGCTTGGGCATATACAATACATTGTCTCCATATGTATTCCTTAATTGAGTAAATATTTATTGAGTGTTCAGTGTGTGCTTAACAGTAGGGTTACAAGGTGAATAAGACCCCTTAGATTTAATAGGGAAAGGAGTATGTCAGGTAGCATTAACTGCTATGAAGAAAATAAAATAGGTTACATGATAGTGACTGGGAGGGTTATTTTGGATCGTGGAAGGAGGGAAGGTGTGGAATTTGAGCTCAGATCTGATTGACAAGTAGAGGCCCGCTGTGTAATGTCCTGGTGGAGAGAAGAGAGTTCAGTCAGAGGGAACACTCAGAAACCCTAAGGCGGAGTGGGATGGGCACATCTGGGGATTAACGAGGATGGTCATTGTGACTGGGCCTCAGGATGAGGGGGGAAAGGGTAGGAAATCAAGTCCAACGTGCCGCCAGCAATCAGATCACAATTCACCTGCTGTGGCTTTGCTGGGAGTGTAGATTTTAGTCCCAGAGAGATGGAAAAGCACTGCACTTTCAAGTAGGGGGACACCATAACCTGATTTTACATTTTAAAAAGATTCTTCTGGAAGGCAGATGGAAGATGGACAAATGGTCTCTAGTGGGACAGGCTGGGAAATGGAGATCAGAGAGTGTAGACTCAGGTGAAGACCTCCAACACCATGGTACCCACGGTGAGCTAATGAATATCCATTCCTCCTACCAGCATTTCTCTGCTTTTCATTGACTAGAGAATTCTGTGCTAAAAGGAGGGATGGTTTCCAGGGGGTGGAGTGGAGCAGAACTTCGCCATGACTATAGAAAGAGGGGTCAAGGGGATTTGGGATTGTAGATGTCTGTGTCTGAGGGCCTGGAAACTTGTGTTGCTTCAAGGGGACTACAGCACGTGTGTTTAATTATTCATGGCCCCAAAATGCATCTGAGGCTTATAAGCAGACCCACTCGAGCATGGGAGATCAGTCTTGGGTGCTTGATTAAGTCTAGCTGTACAAAAGCTATGAGCAACATCTGTGGGGCCATGTGCTCATGGACTGGATTTTCCATCACAGGACGTTCTGTCTTAGGATGGGCTCACTGTGCTTTTATTTTATTTCAGCAGAAGTAGGGAGAGCCCCCGGGGGGGTAATTTGGATTCATACAGACCTGGGTACCAGAGCCAACCTTACCTCCCTAGTAGATTTGGTCTTGAATAGATCATTTCACCTCTCTGAGCCTCAGTTCACTCATGTGTACAACAGAGGGAAGCATTTGTATATCAGAGAGCAGCAGAAAATATCATGATGGGTGATTGGTTAATTCATTCCTTGGATAATTCTTCAGACATTTATTGAGTGCCTGCTACATGCAGACACCATCCTAGACATTAGCAGAAAGATGCTCAGAAAGTCAGATCTGATCCCTTCCTTCGTGGAGTTATATGATCGCACGGGGGAAAGAGACACAACAAAGAATAAAACAGCTACAGCAATCCTCCAACAGATTAATTACAGTTGTAGTAAGTGCTATGAAGAAAATAATGCAGGAAGGAAGAAAGAGTCAATGGAGGGCCATCCTGACACTCTGCCCTTGAACTCACACCCCTCGGTGTCTTCAGATCCTTCTTCCATCCGCTCACTCCTCTTTTCTGAGCTTCCTGGGTTTGTCTTGGAGACATCCGACACCACATGCTTCCAGGCCTGAAATACACGTCCACAGAGAGCAGCTGATTTACTGTGCAGCAGGGGAATGTGCTCTTCCAGAGTTTAAGAGCCACCTGTTTCAGGGAGCACCATGGAAATGCATGTTCCATCACTCAGGCTTGAGACCCAGGCAGGGAGTTTTCAGCTGTGGGCAGCTGTCTTTTCTGATCCACTACTGAGAAGTTTCCACCCCCATGAGAAGCCCATCCCATCCTGACCCTCAACAGTAACCTGAGGCCACTCTCTGGAGCTGAGAAAGAAAGAGAGATTCCGCAGTGACACATGGCTGTGGGTTCTCCATCGGGGTGGCTGGAAATTTCCCCTCTAAGCATACGTCAAACTGTGGGCATATGGTCTTGCCACAGAGGGGCTTTTAGTTTCCAGTGGATTGTCAAAGCACCCCGTGGCAGAGACATAATTACATACATCCCTGCTCCAGAAGCAGCCACAGCTTTGGGGCTCCTGGGCAGAGAAGGTCTTCTAGTCTTTCAGTGGAGGTCAACTGGACACCGCAGTGCAGGGTAACCTAAATCTTTGCACGTGTCCCCAAACAAGGCAGAAAGGACTGTCTGATCCCCCACTCTGTGCCAGCTGACCAAGTAGGAGAAGTCTGGAGGTTGCAAATCCTGTTCTTAGGAATTGCATCACTCCATCCTGGCTGCGGTGGTGTGCCAGCCTGGGGCTCTCCAGCGCTTCCCTTTCACAGTGAATATCATCTGGGAGATAGCAGAACTCATAGGCATCCATCTGTCACCCAGTTCTGGCTCCACCTCTGCTGTTTGGTCAGCCCTGTTCTTCCAGGACCTTGTGTCCAAACCCCAAAGAGGTCTAGGAAGGTGGGAACAGAATGGGGAAGAAGGCCAGAAGTTGTGGCCCTCATCCAGGGAGGGAGTGTTCATGTCCCCACCTGCACACATTGGTTGGGTGACACTTCTAAATGTCCACGTAGTTCTGGAGAGACCCTGGTGCAGGAATTCTGAAGACTGCACTGCTGTCCCAGATGTGCCCCTGGATGTCTGTGCATCAGTGAGCAAGTCTCCTGCCTTTTCTGTTCCTTATTTATGTGCATGGAATGAAAGGCCAGACCAAAGCAGAAGTTGTCACACTCACACACACATGCATGCACACACTGCATTTGCATTTGACTTCAGACTTCGGGTCTGTGCATGGACCACAGAAGGGGATCCCAAAGCATTGACTTGAACCATCAGACATTCAAATGCTTTGTAGCGCCAGTCCCACTCCATATTTAACACTTTTGTTCAAATTGATTCAGTTTTTGTAAGTAACATAAGTTAATGCACAAAGGGAAACTCTTCACCTCTACTGCAATCAGACATTCACCATCACTAGGCATGAATAAATAGTACTTACCTAAGGTACGTCGATCATACCAACTAGCATGACTGTGATAACAAGGTGGACAATGACAAGTATTGGTGAGGTTGTGGAGAAATTGGAACCTGACTACCTAGCTGATGGGATGTAAAATTTTGCATCTACTTTGGAAAATAGCTTTCTCAACAAAATTGTGTGTGGTGTTACCCTGTGACCTAGCAGTTAACACTCTTAGGTGTATTTGAAGAGAACTGAAAGTAACATATTCCCACACACAAAAAAATTGGGCACAGATGTTCCTAGCAGCAATAATAGCCATATGATAGAAACAACCTAAATGTCCATCAACTAATAAATAGATGAGCAAGAAATGGTACGTCGTACACTGGAACATTATTCAGCCATTAAATGAAACAGAGCATACTAATACATGCTAGAACATGGATGAACTTTGAAAATATTATGCTAAACGACAGGAGACAGACACAAAAAACCACAGATTGTACGATGCCATATATATGAGATGTCCAGAATAAGCAAATCCATAGAGAGAGAAAGTAGATTAGTGTTGGCTCGGAGCCGGGGGAGGTGGGTTAGGGAGTGACTGCTAATGGGTGCAGGGTTTCTTTGGCAGACGATGAAAATGTTCTGGAAGTAGTGGTGATGGTTGCTAAACTTTGTGACTACATTAAAAACACTGAGTTGTACACCTTACAGGGGAAATTTTATGGTAGATGTTGTATCTCAGTGAAAAATTTAAAAATGCCCTGCAATCAGATTCCCCATGACGTGTGTTTGCTGAAGGTGTTTACTGTATCTGAGGCCTGTTCTCTCTCAGGCAAACAAAGGAGCTTAGGAAGTGTTCTAAAGATGGTGTCAAAGGCAGGAGAGCACCCCCTGAGGCTCTCCTCCAAGCAGTCAGAAAAACTGAATGAGGCTTGGAAAGGGAGCTACTTCTAAGACCTTCGAAACTCATCTCTTCTATCATGCGTGAGATGAAATGCTTAGGGTTTTGTAGTGTCTTAAGTATGATGACTTCCTCTTGCCAGTCATTGGTACCAGTGATTGTCAGGAGAGGAGGCGGTTCTCTGTGCTGGGGAAAAATAAAATTCTATAGAAACATGCTGTGTAGTATGGCAGCCACTAGCCACGGGCGGCTACCTTGAAGTTGAAGTCATGTCATCGACATTTCCAGTACCCAAGTAGCTACACGGTAGCTTGCCTTTGCTGTATTGACAGCATTATCTAGAACGTTTCTTTCATTGCTAAAAGTTCCATGGGACAGCACTACTCTGAAAGAGTGAATTAGTTGTATTGCTATGATACGGTCTCTTTTCTCTCCTTTGCTTTTCCCTCATTTGAGATTTGAAGGCTAAAACATGAAGAATAATGTAATGATAATGAAATTAATAGTTAATATTTATACTTGCTCTGCGCCAGGCGGTGTGCTGAGCATTTCACTGAGCATTATGTCAGTTACTCCTTTATGACCCCCAGCTTTCTAGATGAGAAAACTGAGCATCAGAGAGGTTAAGTCGCTTGTACAAGGTCACGTAGCTGGTGAATGGGGAAGCCTGGCATTTGAATCCAGGACAATGGACGCAGTGCACCCTATCTTCTTATTGTTCTTGTAGAGCGTGGAGCCTTTGACTGAAGGTCAGATCCCATTCCAGGCCTCAGCTAGGATTCTTTCACGATCTTTCAGCCCTTTGCCTTTACTTTTAAAATTGTAATGTAGTGCCTATATTTTCCCTAAAACAGTTTCAGGAAATAGGTACAAAAGCAGAGTAAAGCATGTGAGTCTACCTACCACGTCCACACCCCACTCCCACCTCCCCCACCCCCAGAGGTAACACATGCTGACAATTTGGAGTGTTAGTCTGAAATGCTCCCATACCTTTTCAATGCAACTACATGCCCAGGCATGTGTACATGGACACAAGGCTCATGTGTCAGGGAAATGGCATCTCATTACCCACATTGTTCTGCAGTTTGCTTTTATTTATATGACAACATATTTTGGCCATCTTCCCAAAAATAGTTGTACCACAGTTTGTTTTGCCATTATCCCTTTTCCATATATGCGTTTGTGTAGTTTGTTTTTTCCTCTTACAGTAAGGCTGCAAGGGAATGCCTTGCATATATGGGTCTGTGCAAATACATGGAACTGTGTCCAGGGTAGACGCCTAGTTGCTGGTTCCTGAGGCACACACACTTTACGTCTGATAAATTCTGCCAAATGCCCTCTAGAAAGTGGCTTTGCCAATTGTTATTGCCTCAAAGACAGTGTGATAGACCAGTTTCCTTGCGTCCATGCCAGAACTAGACATCATCAGTCTTTTAAGTATTTGCCAATCTATTGGGTGATAATTTTTTTCCGTTTAGCCTTCAGGGTCATTTACACATCCCTCCACCTGCTCTACTCAGACTCCTAGCTGCTGACAGGCAGAGGCATTCTGCTGGAGGCGAAATGAGGTCAAGGCCAAAAAGCGTATTTCCTTTCAGTGGAAGGGGTGTTTACTTGGGTAAAGATGGTACATGCAGACTGCCTCATTGGCTGGGAAGGTGGAGAAGCCAGATCGAAGAGGCCCCCTCTACGTCCCATGTCTCAGTCCTGGTTCTCCAGTGCACTGATAGGTGCACGGTAATCGGTTGTCATATGGAATATGTCCATCCAATCGTTTATTTGTCATAGAGCGATTGGGTCTTGATTCCATGAAGGCATAGTTCCAGGAACTGAAGATAAGCACTGATCTCTGTAAGGAGCATCTATCGGTTTGTCTGTGTCCTATGGGACTTGGTTTCTGATGAGCAGGGATGGACACAAACAGATGGATGCTCCTTATGGAGATCAGAAATAAGGGGCTGAAATGAGAGTAATGTGCCAGGACACTGAGGGCCTGTCATGGAGGGATTGTCAGGTAAGGCTCTCTGAGCAGCGACACTGAGAAAAGAACTGGGTTCAGGAAGGAGTGTCCCACCGAGGGGGACCTGAGATGACAGAGCATTCAAAGGAAGCCAGAATGGCCAGGGTCTTGCTGGTTTATTCTGAGCGCTTTAAGTTAATGGCACTTGAAATCCTCAAGTGTATGAACACTCTGCCTTTTCAATAATACAAATACCTTAAAGAAGAGTTGAAGGGTCCCTTATAACAGGGCTGTTCTCGAAAATGGACTTCCATGCCTTCCTGCAAGATGGAGGAACAGGTTTGCAGCCATCTCTGGTGGGTGAACCATCATGCCTGGCTTCCTGTCTGCAGTAACTGGGGCAAAGCTCATAAGCAAAGTGTAGCAAGAGCCTCTAGCAGGACTGATGCAGAAGAACCAGTCTGGGGGCCTCTGGTTTCTCTTTTCCACATGGATGCTGAGGCGTCCACATGCATGACCATTTCATACAGGCAGAAAGGTTCACTGGATCAGGAATCCAGGCACCTGCCTCAGAGTGTCCTGCATCCAAGTGAATGGGGTTGCTCCAAAGGGTACCAGGACCAGAGATGGGGAAGGGAGCCCTGAGCTCAGAGTCTCGGCACCAGCATTTAGGAGCATGAGCATTTTGGATTGCATAGTGACATGTAATCACTCTGAGTGGAGTAGGCCAGACGAATGAAGGCCTCCCATGGGCTGATAACAACCCAGGAGGTAAAAACACTCATTATATTCCCAGATTTTACTGCAAATAGTAGTTTAAATAGAGAAGTTGTTGATGAATTTTTCCAGTGAGTCAGCAACATCGATGGAGCCTAACAGAGAGACGGCAGAATGGTAGTGGGGCCGAGGTACTGCAGGTGGACGTGTCTGGGCTTCTCTGCCCCTCTTTGGCTGCATCTTTCCTCCCTGCATACCTCCTGATTCCCGCTGATGAATGAATGACACCCATCTTTTCATCCTGACCTCCCTTGTTCTGCCCACAACCTTTGCCTGACCCCTAAATGTGCATTGTTGCCTCTGACCTGCGTTCCTGGATTCTGGACCAAGCCTAACATTCTGTTTCTGAGCTATTTTCTGCCCTTTGCTCAGGGTTTTAGGCAGCCCTGGGCATGCAGAAATCCCTCTTTTTGCCCTGGCTACACTTTCTTAGAGGAGAACAGGTAGTGGAAGTGTTTCTATGGCAGAGTGGCTTTGGAGTGGCCAGTTGGAGAGCCCGCCAGTGCAATCTCTCCCCCTAGGAACTCTCCTTGTTTCTTCTAAGCCTACCTTCTATTCATGGAGAGAGATGTTCTCAGCCTACTTTTGATTCCCATTTATTTATTTATCTTCCTGGCAATCAGGGGAGCAGGATTTGCTGTTGCAGCAAAACACATCTCATTTTTATTTTTACTGTCTCTGTCTTAATAGCGAGGTCTGCCTTCATCCGCTTGAGAATCGCATTATCTCGCATGTGGCCTAATAAATAGTGCAGTCTGAGACCTCAACTCAAACCAGCCTTGTAGAAGTAGAACATTTAATAGGCTGATCTTCGATAGATAATTTACAAGACTTCCACTTCTTATTGATTAACTTTCATAACTCACTCCAGAAAATAAATTATGTATCTGTTGTCATCGCATTGGATATGCAGCACAAACTGCCCTGAGAGGGTTGATGAACCTTTGGAAGAATTCTTAGCCAACTCATCTTCTTCTCCAAATAAACCATGGGAGAGCAGAAAAGTGGCCATCAGACTGAAGGAGGCACGTAGCAGGAGCATCAGAGCAAGTAATTGGCACATTATTTGATACAGGATGACAAATAATTCTCTAATTAGCAGCTACATTTTTCTGGGGAAAAGCTGAAATGTCCCTTCTGTACTTTTGGGGAGGAAGAGAGTAGCCAAGGGTAGCCAGAAGTTCAGTGAGGCTAATAATGTTACAGAGCACAGACAACAGCAGAAAGAAGGTCCTGTGTGATTAAGTTATTGTATCCGTATGGCCAGAGAGACCTGGATTTCTAAGGACAGCACATGGGAGAATTCTACCGTTCACTCCTCTATTTCTTCCTTCCTAATTATTAGAACTTCAGATCCACACAGCAAACAACTTTTTTTAAATATAAAACCAGATCAGTTATATTTTGGGGGTAGGAAGTGTGACTTTGGTTAAGCTCTTTGCTGCCTACACTTTTTCTCCACCCTGATTCACATGGGCGTCGCCAGCTACAGCAAAACCATCCAAGGAAGTACAGAAAACTATGTGTGGGCTTTGGCTTCACCCCGCGTCATCCACATGCAGAGCGTGTGACCTTTGGCAAATCACGGAATCTTGCTGAGCCCCAGTTCCTCCTCTTGACCTAATGGAATTGTGGTGAGAATTAAATGACGTGGCATATGTAAGCTTCTTATCACATAATAAGCACATGATAGATGCCAGATAATTGTGTACGTGTATGTGTTACGAGGGAAAATAATAAGCCTCCGCTGGAGAATTCATTCCTGCCACTCTCAATTTCCCCATGGGACGTGATACCTAGAGCTGCCCACAGAAGGAGCCAGAACTTGGGAAATGGCTGCCTGCATTTGGGAGCATCTGCTTCTGGGTCCAGGTCAGACACCACTGCTTGCTTTCTGTGTCCACCACATCTGGCTCTACGTAGCATGTCTCTCCATCAGCGTTCTCAAGAACTTTGTGTTAGACCACAAAAACAACTACTCTGAAAATCTATTTTATCATGTGCCACATAGTCTTTATATGGCTGAGCCACATTAAATACTCTCTCTAAACAGGATGAAAATGTGAGCCGGCGAACAGGCAGATGGAGCTTTCACTAATTTGGATACTGCCAAATACACTATACATACATATTCTCCATATTAGATGCTACACACTCCTGTCATGTTGGACACTACTTGTAAAGAGCTTAGAAATATTAGCCTGTTTTATATAAGGGTAAAAATTTCTGAGGTTGATGGGGATAAATTAAAAGTCAGAAAAATATTCAAAGAGAGTGGAAATGTGTCAGATAGTAGTAAAACTGTGGCCCATTACCACTGTCTCTTGGGACACGAAACAGTAGCTCTGTTGCCTCTCGCACGGCAGAAAGAACGAAGAGGTCCACAGTGTGTGTGAGCGCTCACATCACCCATCCTGGGGTCAGAAAACCCAGAAAGGCAGACGTCAGAAGAGGAGCAAGCGTCCCCTGTACATGGGGCCTTGGGGTGTGAAGGACCCTCCACGTGGGCTGCAGTGAGGCCAGAGGAGTTCGCCTCCCCTCCAGGCAGCACCCCTCTCCATTATTCGGAATGCCCTTGTCCCCAGAATTCATTGTAAATCTTTTTTTGGACGATGCAGTGGACACACTGCCAACATCAACACCCCAGACTTCTTTTCTTCTACCCACGTTGGCTAAGTCCCTCCTTGTCATGTTCCCTTTCCTCCAACGGTGCCATTCATTAGGCTGTCGTGTCCTACTGTGGCCTCCCAGAGATTTCATCCCAGTCACCTTGAAGTCTCTGGGTATATATTTACAGTCCCTAATTCATCTTCATCTGTGGAGAGTCACATCTGCTGGGTGTGAATTTTGGTTTGGGTTCCTTACTGCCTGCCACTCGTGGCTCAGAGGGGCTGGGGACTGAGGTTGCCCTGGGAATGAAAGAAGAAAAATTCACACCCAGCAGATGTGACGCTCCACAGATGAAGATGAAGCCTGGCTTGGACACTGTCAAACTTTCCACCTGCTGGGCGGGGGCGGGGGGGGGGGCTCTAGAGCTTGTGAAGAAGGCTACGTGCTCAGGGATGCGAAGAGCCCACCTTCTGCCCCCTGGAAGCCTTCTCTCCAGGCCTCAGCTCCTATCGCCTGCAAGCCTGCGCAATGAGGCCCCTTCCGTTTTGTGCAGCTTCTGGGATCCAAGACCCATTTGTGTCAGCGCACATTTTATTGCAGTTCTATCTCGCTAGGCCTGCCTGCAATCATCACAGAGCTTCTAGGCAGCGCTTACAGGAGGCCTCAATTGACTCAGAAAGCTTTGAATTAAGCAGATGTTTACTCTTGGGGAAGATTAAAAGCATTTTGCATCAAAGAATAAGACCGTGGCGCTTCCCCAAAGCCTGAGAGAATTATTTCTTTTCCTGGACTGAGACTCAGTCCATCCTTGGCCTGACACCCTCACGGGCCTTGAAATGGAGTATGTCCAGGTTAGACCAGGTGAGTGCCAGGGAAGCAGGTGACCCAGGGGGGTATTTCCTCTACAGTTGCTCCGGCCTTGTCTGTACTCACAACAATAGCTAAGCAACCAAAACACGTGGGAATCCCCATCACACGCCCCCAGGAGTGGGAGACAGAAGGGAAGGATACCTGGACTTAATCATGTCCGTGCTCTGCCTGACAAAGTGTGAGAATATAAACACGCTTGAGACTTGCTTGTGAAAGTAGGAGGTTCTGTGCACATCCTGGAGGCTGAAATGGAAGGCAAATTGCGTGTCTGTGCACGGTTTTGTGTGTGTGTGCATTTTGAGTGCTTACCACCCTGTGAAATAGCTCAACAACACTGAGCAGAAAATCGTGTGTGAGACCGTGTGGGTTTTATAATGTGCACATTAAGAGCCCCGATGTGGGAATCAGATGGAATTGGAGTTAATTCCTAACTCTACTAAATACTGGCTGTGTGACCTAGGGCAACTCACTCAGCCTCTCTGAATCTTAGTTTTCTAATCTGTAAAAAAAAACAACCACAGAAAAGATAAGACCCACAGGGAATGTTTCCTGAGGCTTAAACAAATTGCCTTATGAGTCACCCAGCCTAACAGATAGTTGAAATAATTAGATTTGTGGATCCTAGTTGTGTGTGTATGTGTGTTGTGCGTGTTGTGTGTGTGTGTGTGTGTGTGAGAAACAGCTTTAATCTTGGTCACTGCAGCTTCTTGGCACAGGAAGACTATTGTACATGATCAGCATGCTTTATTCTGGAGGTGGGGATGGGGAAGGTGGAACTGCCTTCTTAGAAAGTACAAGCCTAGTTGGGAGGACAGGGGGCTGGGCAAAGTGCTCGATCCCCCCGCAAACTAACCTGAGTCCAGCCCCCCTAGGGAGAAAAGGGGTACGTGAACTCCCCCTACTCCACAGGCGTCTTCCTGTGACCCAAGGTCCACACTACCCTCCAGCTTGCAGCCCTCACAGGAGCCATTTTGCATCAAGTACAAATGGAAAGGTCCGAAGATAACAGTCTCCAGGTTAGGCACAGGGGCTTATGGAGGGAGCCTGTCCCCTGCTTCCCCTCAGCTGCCCCCGTCACAGGGAGGGAGCTATGGCAGGAGGGGAGATGGACTAGTGGTTAGCACTGTTATTGCTGCTGCTGGTGTTATTATTACTATTCTTAGAGACTCTGGCAGAGGGAGAACCCCAGAGAAGTTTGCAGTAAGCCTGGATCCTGACTTCTGTGGTCTGAACTCCCTGTCTGCTGTGATATTGGGCGGGAGCCTTCAAATGAGTACATTAAGCAGCTGAGACATCCTGCCTCCAGTCTAACTACCTGTGTGTGTGTTACTTGTAATTGTGAGACTCTTGACTTCCTCGGGAAAAAGGGTAAAACAAATCCAGTTCTCTACCCCTGCCCTGTACAGCAGAGGAAATGACAAGCCCAGGGCACTTGGACTAAATTCTTAATAAGGGGTCATCCCTGGAGCTAGTAAAAATAAAACAAAGTAAAATGAAATGAAATGAAATAAAGACTGGGCTCCCATAGGCCTCTCATCTGGGCAAAGTGCCTGGTATAAAATGGGTCGCATGTCTTTTAAGGCGATATGCCGAGCAGCTGGAGAAAGGTTACAGGATCTTTAAACACACAGGGACTTTCTGCGGGCACCTTTCGGGTGGCACCATTTAAGTTGTTTTGTTGAAGGACAAAATCTTTTTGCTTAAGGACTAAGTACATTTTAGGGAGCATTTAATGACTTTTCCATAGAAGTTGGAGAACCTTTGTTTCGGTTTCAGAGGCCCAAATAAGCTTCCAGTAGCTCCCCTGTCCTTCTTGCTATTTGTCATCTGGGTGGAGGGGGAGGAACAGGGCCAGCTAGCACATGTCGGCTTCTGCGTTTCATTGTTGACACTTCAGCAGAAGTGGGAGGAGGCATATGGCCTTCCTGGTATCTCCTAGGGAGGAAAAAAGGACATTTGAGGGGAAATATTTTGGAACAGGAGGACAGCAAGATCCTATTTGTAGGTGTGATGGAAAAGTGGAACAGCCAGCTTGGGAACTCCTAAGTCCTATGAAAAGCCCGTATCTTTTCAGAGTCCTTTAAAGATTAGGAATCATCTTTCAGTGTCTGTCAGTCCTTGTGAGGTCCAGGAGTCTACAACAGCTTACGTCTGACCACCTGTTGTGTATTATATCAGCAGTGAGGGATGAGCTAGGCTAACAGCTTCCCTGCTTTCTGAGGGCTGGCCAACAAGAAAGAATGGGCTCTTTTAAGTGTGAGATCTGTTTATCTTGTAATTACTATGGAGGAGGGGCAATGGAATTAAATGTAAGTTACTGAGTTTGACATTTTTCATAGAAGAAAGACTGATGACATTCTGGTGCTAACTCACAGATCTTGAGATACTCATGTTTTTTTGCATGTGCCATTTCTTTCGGCCCCTCTCAAAAGGTTTCTTGGTTTCAGTATTAGAAACTAACTTTGACTACCTTAGGCAAGAGAGAACATTTATTGGGTGGGTGGTGAGTAGCTCACAGAATTGACAGGAAGGCCTGAGACAGGGCCTTAACCTAAGAAGATAGCAGGAGACGTTCGCTCTGGAATGCGTGTCCTTTCTTCCATCTAAATGACCCTCCAACCATCTCTTCCATCACTGCATCTCCCTAGTTAAGATCCCGAGTTTTAGGAGAGGGAATACCTGCTGGTTGTATTCTTATCCCAAAGAATCTCTTGGAAGAAGCTTGAAGAAACCTTTAGGGCTTCCATAGCGAGGACATCCATTTGTTTTTCTGCATATAAATGAGGAAGAGGCCACTTATATAAAAGGCCACCAAGGTACTGTTATGAATGTACAATGGATATGACTGAATGTGGCCATTAGATGCCAAGTTTTCTGATCATTTATGTGTTCGGACAGACCAGCAATAATCACAAAGGCTCCAATTACTACTATAGTATATCTATCAATAAAACTATTGATCCATCCCAATGTGATACATATACAGTTTCACGATGGGCTATGTTTCAAGACTGGTGTCACGAGTATAAGGCACCTCATTTTGTTCCTCTTGGTGACCACAAACATCTTTGGGAAATATAACTGTCACCAAACCAGAGAAACAGGAACACTCCACAGGGTAATAAACATGTGAAGGACCTTGCCAGATATCTTGTGGCAAGGAAGAATTTAAATACTATCAAGATTGAGAGCCTGAATTGTGACTTACCATTTTAGAGTCTCAAATCATGCACCAAGTTGCCATGGATAAGCAGGGCTAGAGAACCTTGTTGGTTATTAATGCTGAATTGTTGCATTCAAATTCTTCCAGCACAGTGATTCTCAACTGGGAGCAATTTTTCCCACAGGAGATATTTGGCAATGTCTGGAGAGATTTGGGGTTGTCACAGCCTTGTGGGGGAAGGGTTCTGGCATCTAGTGGTTGGAGGCCAGGGAGCATGGCAAGCATCCTGTGGGGCAGGATGGCCCCCTACAGCAAAGAATGAGAGCATCTGAAATATCAAGAGAGCAGAAACGGAGAAGCACTGTTTAGTGGAAGAGAGAGAAATGTCACTCAAATCGGCCTCTGCAAAGCGATGATGTTGTTAGGAGAACACAGGTGTATCTCCTATGATTACTGGCCAGGGCAGCTGGGACCCAGGGAAAATAGTAGACCCCCTAAGACATCCCTTCTGTGTCTCCTTCCTTTGCATCATTTCCACAAACCCACTCCTGACCGTGGTGGGAAATATGGCTGCTCATAGCTACTGATCCTCCCGAATTTGACATCAGAGGAGGGTTGAGTCTTTTTCCTGGGAAACTCCCAGGGAAGATTTTGATTGGCCCGACATAAGTCAGGAACTCACCACTGAACAGATCAGCTATGGCCTCTGTGCAGGGCTGGGTCCTGCGGCACCGACACGGCTGCCAACTGTCCACTCCACTCAGGTATACTGAGTCCTTTCCCAGAGAAAACAGAATTATTTCGAGCCAGGCTGTCATTCCCACTGATATGTGCTTCAGTTGCATGTTCCCTTATTGCCAGGACGTTTGTAAATCTGCTGGTGTTTCCAGCAGAGCTGTGTCGCAGAATGTCAATTAGGCCTTGCCAGATGGTCGAGCACCTTGGCCCCAAATCACAAAGGCGTGGGCACCTGCAGAGGAAAAGACGTCTGTCCATGTTTCCAGGGAAGCCAGGCCCTGACATTTATTGTGAGATCGCTGCACCAAGTGGGGCCTTGAAAAATCATCTGGCCCAGGCCTCTAGACTTGTGAAACTGTAAACCACTGGGACAGACAGGCTGTCATAGCATAATCGTAGATAGTTTCTGTCATCTCGTACCGTTTTGACCACAGAGGCTGCCTTCCTCCGCCTGTGTCCTATTTGATAGGTTCATTGCAGTGTATCTGAAACTCTGGTTTAGTTTCTCTGATATACTGATGATAGTTGGGTTTTTGTTCCCCACTTAGATGAAATTTGTCAAGCCTGCATTGTGCTAAGCTCTATTAAAATGGTGCCAGAGACCCAATTATGGCAGCTAAAAAAGGCATTCAAGAGTAAGCACAGAGAAACACATAAAGGGATTAAAGATAAAAAGTCAGATTCTAGTGAAAGTACATTAGGAGACATTGGGCAGAGAAACATAAAAGAATTAGAATATAAAGAACAAAGTCTCCTGCAGCTTTCTAGCTGTCCTTATGTCTCACCCCACCAAAGTCATTTAATTTTGAGCATGTTTACTCTTAAAAATGAAATGAAATGATCGATTGTACTTTTGTCAGGTGAATGTGTTTTGAAAGTCTGGTGTGAAATGAATCGCGGATGGATTTTCTGGCTTGGTCCTTTTTTTCTCCTCCTGGTCTCAGACAATCTGGTGTTGGTGAATTATGAAATCGCTGCTGGTGAGCCCATTTACTGAGTTTATGGAGGTGCTCCTGGGTCCAGTGGGGTTGAGAGCTACTCCCTGTTTGCAGAGATGAGACAGTGTTGGGGTGCATTTGGGTTTTTCCGTTTTGATAGATGGAGTTGTCACTCTGTTTGGAGCCATCAACCTCACTGGCCCTGACAAAGTCTTGTCACAGAAAAGCTGTGCCCACCAGGTAGAAATCAGTCACTGTGGCAAGTTTTTCTTCTGTCTCTCTCCTTTCGGTGGATTCCCCAACAAATGCTTATCCTAATAAGCATTTGCATATTTGCTTGCGAAAAGAAAATGTGCATGTGACCTCATGAAACAGGAAGAGGGGATTCCTTCGTCTATATCATCGGCCCTATATATCCAACCTTCTCCAGGTTTGTGGAGTAGAGGCAATGAGAGAGGTGGAAATGTACACAGCTCGTGAGAATCTCTGGCTCTGGACTCAGTGCCCACGGAATTCTGCAGGAGCACAGCAGTCAGAACCGTGGGGATGGTGGGGAGCAGAGAACGAATGTCCCGTTGCACATGCTCCGTCGAAAGGCGCGGCTTCTGTTCACGATGATCATTATGCCCCAGGTAGGAAATACAGGCTCTGTGTTAGCAGATTTTCTGATATATTTAAAGGAAACAGAAAACATATCCAGATTTTTATGGTACTAGTCATTTGATTTGTAAATGATAGCAACTAATTTATGCATATATTTACATATATGTGCATACACACACATATATACATATTACATGTAATTTTATGTATATAAATATACGTTATTTATATATATATGCACACACACATAACATAAAACTGAGAACATCATTAGCCCAAAGGTCACTCATTTGTGATCTCTAAAAAAAAAAAGAAAAGCTGCATTTCCCAAACTAGAGTTTCACATGCCATCTGCTTTCTTTCTCCAGTTATCTCAGGAAGACCTATTTGGGGTAGCTTTTAAGCATTTCCAGGAGACCAGCATCATTGATCAGCAAGAATCTTTATATACTTAAAAGGGTTTCATAAAGGTGTCAAAACACCATTAGCTTTAATTCCCTTTATGTTAAGATGGAACAGATGTCCTAGTATAGTTTGGGGGATGGATAGTGATGGAGAAGTTATCTCGTTATCCATTACCCTCAGATTAAGCCAACAAAGAAAGGACATCCTTATGAGCCAGGCATTACTTACCAGGCAACCTTCCATCCTCCTGTTTAATAGAACCATCCTAGTCCTCATCTTTGAAAGGCCCTTTGAGACCTATATGACAACTTATGACATTAAATGATGTGATGGTATTTGTGAAGATGGAGAGTTGTGCTGTCCACTAGCCATGTGTAGGTTTTTACATTTCAATTAACTGAAATTTAATTTAAAATTAAATCAAAATTTAAAATCCAGTTCCTTAGTCATATTCACCACATTTCAAGCGGTCCTAGCCACACATGGCTTGTGGCTACCAGGCCGCATAGCATGGGGAGAAAATGTTTCCATCTTTCCAAAAGTTCCGTTAGAGCACTGATGGTAGGTAGAGCACAGCGGTGATTTTAAGGGATCAGATAAGGTCTTACCCTCACAGCAATAAGGAGAACAGTGAGGGCCAGACAAACCTGGGTTCAAACTGAGAACACCAGTTTGACATCAGGTTGGCTGTTAAGCCTCTCTGAGTCCTGGTTCCCTCACCAACACATAGAGAAATATGAATACCTTCTTCATCAGGATTAAAACAGGGGAAGTTGTGAGCTTTGGAGAAAGATCTGGGTTCAAATCCCAGTTTTGCCTCGAATTTGCCTTAGGACTGTGTCAGGTTGCACCAAGCTGAGTTTTCTCTTCCTCACAAAATGGGGATAATCTGTCCGATTGTGAAAATTTGAGGGAAAATAAAATGAGTCAGTGTATAAGTCATGCTAAGGCCAGGTCCTTAATGCCCACCCAGTGTGCAAATTAAAGACCTTCTAGTAATGCTACACCTGCTCTTTCTCAAGGTTTCAATGATAAATTTCTACTGGAAACATCTAGTTACCCAGTGGGTTGAGCAGGGCATAATACTACTTAATCCTCTTGAGTCCAGCAACCTTGACTGGCAGCCTTCCTCCACCAATTATTCGCTGTACCATTGAATGCCAAGTATTTACCTAAGACTCGGTCATGGTGAAGATCAAAGGAGAAAGCTCTGGATCATAATAACGACATAACAGTCACTATCAGTTATTAATAATGGTAATGTAATCGTTCCAATAAGCTCCCTCGATGATGAAGGACGAAGTACGATGGTAGTAGAAGTTACAATGAAGGGGAAGAAAATGGGAAAAAGGAAGGAGAATGGAGGTTTTCACAATTCAAGAATGAATTGGGGGACCAGACGCACAGTCAGCTTCATATAGCGAGGTTGCAGCCATGCCATCTGCCCGCTCCTGGTCCTGACCTTAAAGAGCAAATGCATCCAAATAAACAGAAAGCATGTTGCTCCCTCTGCTCTGAAAGGCTCACCAGGCCACTGGGAGGAAGTCCCACAACCAGTGAGTGCCCTTCCTGCCCGTGTCTTGCAGCTTTTCTGCCGTAGAGGCCTGAGCCATCCGCAAAGGCGGACAGATGGTGTCCTGCAGACTGCCCCCTCCAGCGCTTTCATCTCCCCGCTCACTATTAATTCATCTGTTTGGATGGATGTGTTCACGCATGGAACCAAGATGAATAATAATGAGGTTTTTAATAACTCCCTGCATTTGCATTCCTAGTTACTCTTTACATGGTTCTAGCTGATTAAAATGAATCATTTACATAATTAACATATGGTTATAGTGTTGGCTTTAATATGCTGATTATCTCAATACTTTTGTCTGGAGTCAATTGGATTCAAACTGTAACAATTGTTTGAAGTGAGACTAGTTTATTCCTGGGAGGATGGGGGGATGTTTGCCACGGGGAGGATGAGCCACAGCACAACTCCAAGAAGTTTGTTTTGTTTCTGGTGGGTAATGTGATTGAAAAATACGTAAATAATAATAATGATTGCGGTGATCATGATAGCTCCTATTTATTCTGTGCCAGATGCTCTCACGTCCATTATTTCAAATGCTTGCAGCCACCCTCGGAAAGTAGAAAATATCATCTCCACTTTACACAGGCGGAAACTAAGATTCACAGAAGGTGAGGGGCTTCTTCAGCAACAAGAACCATCCACCTTCTTCATGCCGGAAGCCATACTTTTTAATTTCCCTAAGTCAAAGTTTCTCACCCTTAACAGATACTATTGACATTTTGGCAAGCAAATTAGTTATTTTGTATGTGTGTGGGTGGCGGAGGAGGGGTGGTTGGGGTGAGGCGGGTGTTGTCCTGGGCATCATAGGACTTTTTGCAGCATCCCTGGCCTCTCCCCATCAGATGCCA
Source organism: Smutsia gigantea (assembly GCA_032199065.1). Lineage (NCBI taxonomy): Eukaryota > Metazoa > Chordata > Mammalia > Pholidota > Manidae > Smutsia > Smutsia gigantea. The sequence continues at coordinate 9,906 of JAVSCE010002733.1, read as the reverse complement.
GCAGAAACTCCACCCTCATTTGTGACCACCAAAATATCTCCAGGCATTGCCAAATGTACCCTGGGAAGTTGGAGGGGGAAATTGCCTTTGGTTGAGAACTACTGTTCTAGGTTTAACTTCTTTCCAGACTTTAATGGCACTGCCACCATATCTGGCTGTTGGGAGGTATATTGTGCTGTGTGTGACACGTGTCCCTGATGCTCAGTCTTCCAATTATATTAAGGCACCTTTATTTTTTATCAACTCTAAGTTCTCTCTTTCTACCTTCTCTAAAGGGCATGCATGATATTTTCAGACATGTCACTTTGCTGGGCTCCTAGCACACATTTCAGGATACCATTTTCTCATTAGCAGGCCTGAGGCCTGGGTGTCATCAGCTATGATCTGATTATCCTGCTTGTTCACACTGAATTTGAAAGGAACCTTTGAAAAAGTGACCAATTTTCCTGCTTAGATACCTGAGGTTTTGGAGTGTGAGTGCTTTCCAACATTCATGCCTATTTGAAACACATTTTGGCTAATTGCATGACTGTTGTCCACAATTAGTCTGGGTTAGGCATGATTAATTGCAAAGAACACCGACATTTATGCATAAAATTATGCTCGAGGTCAAAAAGAAATGGAGAGAAATGGTGACTGCAGCAATGGCTAGTGGAATACTAATGCCTGCTGACCCCAGAAGCAGACGTCCAAGAGGGGAATTTCTCCATCAGCAGCATACGTATTTTATTCAGACAGATGTCTCTATATTTCGACTTGCCTATATTTTGTACTCTGTTCTCCCCAAAACCTGTAGTTTTATGAAGGTTTTCAGATGTTTTAATAAATGCCACATCCTGCCTGTTCCTCTTCCTCTGCCCTTCTTCCCCCCAGATCACACTCCACCACTGGAAGCTCGTAATTTGCTTCTTTAGCGTAAGATTTATGTGTCCCATGTTTTCCTTGAAGAATCAAGAAGCAAGCACATGACCAGTCCCACCATCCAGACCGACTAATGAACGTTTTTTTGCTTGTTTAAAGAGAAACATCCCCACAATTGATTATTCAAATGTTATCAACATTAGCAAAGAAGGAAGTAAAACAAAACCCATTTCTGAAACTCAGCTCTACCTAAGCTGATCATTATCGGTGGCATATTGTGTCTACCCAGTGGGGGTGGGGAAAAGACACACATATATGATATATACACGTGTGTGTACAGATGTATTCTGTTTTCACAGAAAACATCAACCAGTATGCCCTGTTCTCCTTTTTTTACTTTAATTTACTTAATAATGGAGAGTTTTTTTGTATTAGCACACACTGGTTCTATTGCTTCTTCAATTGTCCTTTATTGCATGCTTGTAACATACCTTATTTAATCAGGTTCCTTTCATGGGCTCTTCAATTGTTTCTTTCTATTCCAAACATTAATAACATGAAGATGCATACTGAGTTATCTGTGTGGATAGAGATGTTTAAATCAAACATAGATATGTGGACTTTGGTTAATTTCTACAGGCATGTCATCCTCTTAGCAGTGTGATTGCTGGATAACTTACTTTTTAAAGATGTGATTCAAAACATGCCTCCTTCTCTTTATAATGCTGCCCACTTCACATCATGTTCTGACCATTGATACAGACATCCTATTTTAAGACAGACAAAGAGGAAGAAAAATGCATTTATTGAGCATCTGCTATTCAGAGATTTATTAGTCCTTGACTCCCCCATGGCTGTGTGCGAGGTCCACGGCAGGGTGTTGAAAACAGCCCAGACACTGGAGTTCCCATGAGAAAAGTAACCACTGAGCACTCTAGCCCCATAACAGAGGGATTGTCTGGGCACTAGGACTCAAATGGAGCAGTGTCTGCTCTCAGGAGGATGCAACAGCTACTGAGTCTGCATCTGGCATCTAATATATGCCTTGGGCGTCTGCCTTGAAATTTGCCTCTGCCTTTGTTTTGCTGCAGAAGCTAGAATGTAAGATCCTTGAGAGCAGGGACCATATGCAGAAAGAGATTTCCCATCTTGCACCAACCCTGATTGATTAGTAGTGGCTGCTTAGTACATGGAGCAGGATCATGTCTGACTCAGGAAGGAGGTCGTTCGCAAGCGACTGGTAATGTCTGCTGTGGGTGCTGACTATCAGAAGGGCAACCTGCCAGCTAAGTGTTCTTTCTCCATCTGTCCATAACAAATTAGGGTTACTTATTATGGTTCTCTGGGGTTTATGGAAAACTTATATATCAACACATGAAAGCAACTTTTTGGGTAAAGAAGAAGAGTGGGGTGGGGAGAAAAGGAAGAGGAAAAGGGGAGAGAAAGAGAGCGAGAGAGAGAGAACAGAAAGATATCAAAAAAATGCAAAGTGTCCTGCTTCTAGGTTGATGTTTATTTTAGCTTTTCTATGTTTTCAAAATTCACTAGGTGGAACGTGTGTTACATTTGAAATTAGGGAAGAAAAAAAAGAGACCACAAGAAGTATTATGGTAAAATAAAATAACGATGGTCTTAAAGCAAAGGATGAAGAAGCACAAAGACCCTGGAATGGGGGGAGATGGGAGGTGGCTCTGCATGCTCTACATTCTCTTGGTTCTAAGGGACCCCTAAGTGGTGTGCTTCTCTCCTGGCAGAATGGATGGCATTAATCTCCAGTCCCTTTGTGGTAAATGCCAGACTGTGAACAGGAGATGGCCAAAAGAGAGTGCCTGGGCAAACCTTACTCTTTAATAAGGTGCACAGCTAGTCTATAACTGTCAGAGGATGACAGAGCAAGCAGGCCTTCTGCTTTCCTGCTTGGAATAAGAAACGGGGTCCGACCTGTGTAGGCTGCAGGAGTCCAGCTTTTTGCTCTGATCTACAGGAAGCCAGGGGGCCCCACATGTTGGGACTTGACACACTCACAGAGCCCTTGTATCAAGGAAATGGACATATTTTGAAGAGACTGGCTTCTGTGAGATCGAGTTCAGGTACATTTTGATTCCATGCAACTCTTGGCTTGTAACTTAGGCCCCCATTAGCAACCCTTTGCAGTGAAACTATATCACTTTTGAAGCTTAGCAGATGGGAATTGTCATAAATGATATTTTAGTCACAGATATGAGCCATAAAACTTGAAAGATAAAGTATCTTTCTGAGACACACATGGAGAGGCAGATACAGACCCAGACACACCATGAGCTTCTCTGCAGCTCTGATGGAGTGGGGAGAAGGCTCACTGCTCGGCACTGGGCTGGAGCATTGGGGTTTGCTGATGATACCGAGCAGTGGAAATAGCATGGAGCATGGATCCCGGGGACCAAAAGAGAGCTGGGTTTCAATATAGGCTTAGACATTTACCATCCTATGGAAGCCTCTTTCTTAGCATTTTGGAACCTCGGTTTTTCCCCTGTACAAGGGGATTGATGGCATGTCCTTAGATGCTTCTGGGAGTTAATTAGGTACAGTGTTTGGCACAATAGAGATACCACCAAATATCCTTGTGTGTCTTCCTTACGACACTCCCCTCAAATGGATATGTTGCCTATTCCTCATTTTGCTGGATTATTCTGCCGAGTTGAATAATTCATTAGGGCTTGGATTCCGAGATATGGTGCAACTGTATCCAGCAGTCTCCAGCCTTAAGCCCACATGTATATTAATGCATTTTACTCAAGGAACATACCTCCCTCTTACCGACCCTAATCCCACCTCCACAGGATGGCTATAACGTTAACCTGACAGGAAGGTTGGTTTGCATGGGATGAAGGGGAAATGGTTATGTCTAAACTAAAGTAAAAAAGAATAGCAAAAGCAGTGGGCATCTTCTAGAAATACCTAAAGATTCCCTCTTTTGTCTCAAAAATGTACCCAGTCATGCTCTTTTCCTCCCAGCAATTCTTGAATAGCTTTGCACAACATCGACGATCCTGGCCACCTGTGCTGTTGTTGCCATGAAGTCTTTTGCCCTGCAGATCTCAAACGACTGGGTATTTTGCAATAGTGGAATGGTTACATTCTTTTCATTCCGTCCAAAATGCATCTCCGCCATGACCTGTCAGCACTTGTATTCAAAGGTCTCGGTATCCATGCATGTCCATGTAAGGTGGGGTAATTGAATTAACACGTGCAGCATATGCATTAGTGGAAGGAAATGTACAGACCGACTCAAGTTACACCCGTGTCATTTTATTAGATATGCATATGTGTGTGTTCAAGGAGAAGGAACATTTTTGGTTCCTACTATGTTTCAGGCATCATGCCACACATTTTGCATATTATTATCCTATGTAATCTTTTCCATAATCTTGGGAGATTAATACTATTATCCATACCCAAAGATAAAGACACTGAAGCTCAGAGAAATAAAACTCCTTCTCTGGCCAAACTGCCAGTTACTGAATCACTGAGTCAGTACTAAGAGCCAGGCACAGCATCCTTCCAAAACTTGAAGTCTTTCTACTATCCTATCATATCAGTCTCAGGACATGAAGAGTCTAATAGAGTTTCAGTTCTGATAATTAGAGCAATGTCTGCTGAGGGTAAATGAAAATGGAATATCCAGGAACCCCATTTCGCTGGTAAGAACTGCAAAGACGACTTCAGAGGCCCTTGAGTTCCTACATCACAAAGTGGGACTTGCATAGCTTCCCCATCATGAGAGTTATCTGCAGGCTCAGACGTTCTGAGTGCGCTCATCCATTCTTGCATGCATTCCACGAAGGTGTGTAGACTCTTCCCTTCTTGATCCACTGGTTCCTTCCCAAGGTGCAAAGGTGCCTAACATGAACAGGAACTTAAAATCATTCTGGGGTAAAATTCTGTATCCCTGTTACTCTAGTAGCTTGTCCTGAGGGCATCTGCACCTGCAAATGCATATAGTGACAGACGGAATGCTTTCTCTCTCTCTTTCTTTTTTACCCTTCACTCTGCCTTCCCGTGCCTTTATGAGTTATTTTTAATCTGCTTTTTAATTAGGACACTTAGCAACATTTTTATTATTATCTAGGATCATTTTGGACAAATAGTCTCTGATGCAGGTTAGTTTGTAAAGAGAAGATCTCGTTCATGCGTCCTCACTTAAAAACAAAGTGAAGGATAAACACACAATAGGTGGGGCCAAGAACTAGCCTCACCTGTTGCCATTAGCAGGCAATCCGCCCATCCAAGCCAGGCATCCGGTGCCCTAGACTCTGATGTGAAGTTTGGTTTTATCTTTCATTATTGTAAAAATGTGCATTGCAAAAAATGGGGCATACGTTTCTCAGGCACTTTTCTAAAACAATATGCGATCAGGCAAATATTCAGTAAGCAAGCAATCATTGCGTTTTTGGAATTATGTATATGGTATATATATATATATACACACATATATATGATATTATATATACAAATTCCAAAGCTTAAAAATATATAAAAATTTGTTGGAGTTTTTTACAAATAGCATATATAAAATCTTACAGTTTAAGTTGCCAAGAAATATACCCAGGTAAGGTGGTAAAATGACAGCTGTTTTAGATAAACCAAATATGTTGGCACTTACCACCTCTTAACGTTGTTGTATGATATTAGCTCAGCATCATTAAAATTCCTCAAATGTGTTGTGTGCGAAATCATTTTATTTCCAATCATTAATAGATGGCTCCACACAGCCCCGCCTTTGAGGTGATCCAGGACTTCCATCCCCATTTTACAGATGAGCATGGGAGATAAGAACAGGTTAAATAATTTTTGCCTGAGGTCAAACATGCCCAGAGAAAAGATTAAGACCTAGTGAGTGTTTCCCACCACACTGTGTCTGTGATAAGTCCCTAAATTCAAATTTTCCAACCTCGGCATTTTCTGGGTTAGACCTCTAGCTGACTACCATGGGACATAATGTTATGTAATTAATTACAACTATAATTACCTTGGTTTCTGGGTCATGGAAAGATCATCAGTGCATTTTGTTCTCACAGTTCTTGCAGCAAAGGAATTTTTTTTTCCTGAAGTACAAGTATAATTAATCCAGTTTTTAGATGCTTAAATAACAGGGAAGTTCCAACATCAGTGCAGAGACTGAGTTCATCCTTGCTGATGTGCCTTGCAGGAGGGGGTGTGTAGGCTTCGGAATCATCGAAGGCAGCACTTACCTTTCTTGAACATAAAACTTTCCCACGAAGGTGCGCCCCCTGGGAGAGGCCAGGTGCAGGAGGTCCCGAGCACACACACAGGTGTTGGATGAAGGTCTGGCAGTGTCTAGGAAACAGGCGTAGCAAGCATTCTTTTATGTCCCTAGGCAACATTCAGCTGCTTAGAGAAGCAGTGATTTCCATAGGTCCATATAAAGGTATCTACCGAAGTGATGGAAGATACAAAATGTTTAAAATTAAATAGCTTACAAAATGCAGTTTATTTTAATGAAGGTAATCTAATATTCAGAGAATTACCCTGTATATAGTTTAATGCTAAAAAAAAAGTTCCTGATTCTGTTCTACTCCTGTCGTGGAAAACTTAATAGGAATACGAAGTACCCTTGTGTGCAACAGTTAGCTCCAGCGGCTCCTGGAGCTAAGGATTCAGGGACACAGGAGCGAGTATCCCACAGGGGAGGTAGTGGCATGCATTTCTGGGCTGAACCATCACCAGACATCTCATTCATAGGAACCAGGCCTGTTTACATGCTTGACATGCCATCGTAGATGACACACAGGAAGAGTTTCTGAAGAATCATTCCATCGTTAGGAGAGATTGAATATGACAGTTGCACTTGCAAATCAATCATTTGGGGAAAAGTACTATAGAAAGAGCTTAAGGAGGATAAGAACCCCTTTGCTCTGGAATCCATATTTGCTGAGTGGGAAAAATGTTTTAGAATTGTCTGTAGCATTGTTCTTTATCAGTAGAACTTTATAGCACTTAAATGTATGAAAGGCGATTCATTATTTATTTGTGTATTTATTAAATCATTTCACACACATTTACTGAGAGCCTCTCTGTGCTGTAGGAACTATTTCAGGCACCAGCGATGAACAAGAAGTCCAGGAACTTAAGTGTGGGAGGAGGAGAGAGAAGGGAGCAGAGAGAATGAGATCAGCCCCAAGAGGTAATACCAGATGATGAAAGAGTAGCTAGGCACTTGGTATCCCTTTAATTTGTAGATTCCGGGAAGTTTCAGGAAGGTGACGTTGTAGCTGAGACATGCAAGTCTAAAAGAAGCCAACCTGGGAACACATGGAGGAAGAGCATTCTTGGTAGAGGGAAGAGAACATGCAAAGTTCCTAACACTGCAACGCACTTGACATGTCTGAAAAAGAGGGAGGAGGCTCAGATGGTCAGAGGATTTGAGTTCAGAGGGAGGTAGCAGAAAAGGAAGCTTGAGAAATCGATAAGCCGCTCAAGAAGCATGTTATTGGGCAAGATAAGGAGATGGGACGTCATGCTCAGTGAGTGGAAAGTTGTTATGTCATGCTCTGAGGCTTGATGTGTGGCACGGAATATCTCTGTGTGGAACAAGAGAAATGAAGAGGTGATGATGAGGCTCCTGTCTTTCAAGTTCAGAGGTCTAGGGAATGGGACTCTGTGTTTGCCAGCCAGACCTCGAAGAGCCAAGTTTGCTGGAGATTCCTTGACAGGGAAGGTGTGTGGCGGTGACACCAAGCTCAAATTCACTCCAGAACTGAGCTGGCTGGTACTTGTGTAACATTTCTGTTTTGAGTGATTTTCCAACTGGATATGGCATTTGCCCCAAGCCAGTGGGAATTCCAACCTGTGGCTGCATTCAATCGGGGCCCGGGTGATGGGAAAAGCATTAGATTCACTGTCTGTGTTCCCTTTCATGAGGAGAACCCAGCAGAAGTTTTGTTTGGACCTCCTTGAATTTTTCAGGCATTTCCTGTCTTGCCAGCATCCAGCCATTCCCTGATGGGCTCTCTGCGGCTTTTCTCAATGGCTGGTTGGCAGAGCAGAGCATGGACGCTGAGGCCGGGCGAGCTGCTCTTTCTGCCTCTTTCCGACCATTGTTCTTGCAGGATGTGAAAGACCCTTCTGCAGCCGTGGGATGGTGTGCTGTGAAGGAGCAGCAGTGGTGGGTTCGTGGTGCCCTAGAGACACAATAAAGATATAGACACACCAGGGAAGAAGCTACCATCAACATTTAGAATCCAGTAGACTGAATTAGGTATCTACTCTATGAGCCCAGCAGCCTTGTCTAAAAAACGGAAATATTGTAAGTATTTATTGCATGGCAGTGTAGCACTGAGTATGTTCCTGGTACTTCATAACATTCGATAAAGAGTAGCCAGTGCCGCTGTTGTTTGAAGCAGTACTGAGCTCTCTAGGGGTCAGGGGACTGCTTGGGAGACAAGCACGGAGATTGAATGAGATTTAGCTTCCCTATTGCACGGTAAGACTAAAGAGTGTCTTGCCTGTTTTTATCCAGAGTTGATCTTCTTTTTAGGCTGTTTTAAGACAGTTAAGGTAATCCTTTATCAAGCAAACATTAATCAGAAGTAGCCTCACTGAAGAGAACAAGAAAATAGAATACTTATGTATAGCAAAAAACTCTGGAGCAGAGCAGTGGAAATGAACAAATTGGTATGTCTGAACTATATCTTTGTATGTTTTTAAAGTAAAACATGCTCTGAGTTAAAGACACACACACACACACACACACACACACACAGTAACAATATTAGCTGTGTAGAATTATATAAAGTAAAAATAAAAAGTCTCTGTTTCTCCCTCTCTCTAACCCTCCCTCCATTATTTAATAATTGTTAACACATCTTTCTAGATATTTTCTGTGCATGTTCAAAATACACACACTTAGGACATACACACTCAGTTAATATAATAACCTGTGACTTTCTGTCACCACTGAGAAGTAGTGTGTAAACCTTTCAGTGTCAACACATAAATTAACCACCTCAGTCTAACAACACCTGCCTAGTAATAATATTTCTGTGTACTATCATTAGTTTAACCAGCTCCCCTATTGATAGACATGTGTATTTAAAAAGAACAACACTCTTTAAGGATCCTGGGTTGCTTTTAAGTCAAGAACAGCAGCCCCAGCTCACACCATCGGCCATCCAAATATTTTGTTTTCCCTAGGGAGTCCAAATATTTTGTTTTCTCTAGGGCAAAAACCCAGACGTTTCATCACGTTGTTTTGCTTTCCTCCTGAGTATTCAGTTAGAGTACATACAGAAAGGACAGCCCTGTACTGCAATGTTTACTATGTTTTCCAGATCCCATTTAGGTGGTTGCATGATTCCTTGAATGGGGCCTGCTGGAAGGCCTTATTTCACTGAAACTAGACGGAAACCAAAGGCAGTTTGCTTCCCAGGCTGAGATGAGGCAGTTTTGCTCCTGCCGTTTCCCTTGATGCTGGAGCAAAGACCTATTGGCAGCACACTTATCTCTGGGAGTTGGAGTACATACAGAAAGGACAGCTTTGTACTGCAATGTTTACTATGTTTTCCATATAAAATTTTGGTGGTTGCATGATTCCTTGAATGCGGCCTGCAGAAAGGCCTTATTTCACTGAAACTAAACGGAATCCAAAGGCAGTTTGCTTCCCAGGCTGAGATGATGCAGTTTTGCTCCTGCAGTTTCCCTTGATGCTGGAGCAAGACCTATTGGCAGCACACTTATCTCTGGGAGTTAGAGTACATACAGAAAGGACAGCCCTGTACTGCAATGTTTACTATGTTTTCCAGATCCCATTTAGGTGGTTGCATGATTCCTTGAATGGGGCCTGCTGGAAGGCCTTATTTCACTGAAACTAGACGGAAACCAAAGGCAGTTTGCTTCCCAGGCTGAGATGAGGCAGTTTTGCTCCTGCCGTTTCCCTTGATGCTGGAGCAAAGACCTATTGGCAGCACACTTATCTCTGGGAGTTGGAGTACATACAGAAAGGACAGCTTTGTACTGCAATGTTTACTATGTTTTCCATATAAAATT
>JAVSCE010002732.1:0-54814 GCA_032199065.1 Smutsia gigantea | reverse complement strand
TGAATGAGGCCGTGCGCATAGAGTGTATGCAGCGCATCTCCGGCGTGATAAAGGACCCAGTAATGTAGCTGCTGTTAGCATCATCAGACAATTTCTGGAGCTGTCCACTTCTCAGTAAAAACAATAAGGAGTTAACTGTGCTCTTTGGAGGAAAATTGAAGTTACTTTTTCTAGAAAATGACACCAAATACAGTTATACTGAGAAGGCTTTGGTATCAAGAGAAGAAGGATTAAAAAAGGATTTAAGTTCCATGTCAGTTACTGTTTTGTGAACTTTTAGGGACTTTTCTAAAGGGATTGCACATATTAGTGTAAATCTCTAATGAGTGCCTAAAAAACTTATGTTGTGAACACTGACATAAGAAGCAGTTATTTAGAGCTTGTAATGAGAAGCAAATTAAATGATAGAGACACCGCTAAGCTAAAAATTGCTTATCTCATATATGCAGACCAAGAGCCCTGTCCTTAAAAGATTATGGTAATTTAAATGGGAGTAGGGAACATGCTAAAAAACAAGTATCAAGGTGGACTGATCTCTTCAAATGACTATTTACCTTTTAATATTCTAGTTGTTTGGTCCATTTTAATTGCTTTTTGAAAAAACAAAACAAAACTGCATTTGTCCTAACTTCTTTAATTGTTTTAAATTGCCACTTACTGTATAGAAGCTGTTTGTAGATTTTCACTATATGAAAATTATGGTAATTGGAGCACAATGCTCACTGCTTTTCCTTTAGAGCTGTTGTCAATAGCTTTTTTAAAATTAGAGCTCTTGTATCTCCCTTTTCTGACAATTTTTTTTTCCAATTGATTCATTGTAACTGCTGCACAAGTAACGAGTTCCACTGAAAACTTGACATAAGAATTGCCTCTTGCAGGGCATTTCAGTACTTTTATATTTTCAAAGACTAATTTTTGGTATGCCGTTTAAAAGTGATTGAATCCATTTATCACAATTTTAATTGGGGAAATGAATTTTATTTTAATCTTACATGTTACTAATAGCTTCATTTTCAGAACTTGAGAGGTTAGCTTAAAACAATTTTTTTAGATCAGTTCTGCAGTCATCTTCAGTTTCAACAGGTTAAAAAGTAAGTTTAAAAAAAGGGTACAGACTTAGTAATTATAAGGATTGTAAAGCTAACAACAGAGTTTTTAAAAAGTGAATTAGTCTGTACTTGTAGAAAACTTTTATTTCAACTAATTGTTTTTCTCCTTTGAAATGTGCTTAGCCTGTAGCCCGTTCAAAGAAGCTAAAATGAAAGTAAAGATAAAATGGGAAATAATTGTCCTTAGTAAATAAAATTTTGGCTTGGACTTCTTGATATTAATGTGAGGAAGGGTCCAATTATGTGGAAGGTAACTTTTTACAAATGAGCAAAGGATTTTTCACTCCAGACAGTGTAGTTGATTTCTGAGTTCTTTGGAGTTCTCTTGTCCACCTTTGCTCTGTTGAGATTTTTCACTTACAAAAATAAAAGCAAATGTGGATAGTTTTCGTGAGAATAACAGATATTCTTATAGGCATACTAGACAAGTACACTGAATTAGATACGTGTTCGTTAGCTACTGTGATATTAAGTATATTAGAATTATAGATATTCTTGCCTTTAGAGGATAATTTCTATTACTTGAGTGTGCTCAGCAGTATACAACAGGACAAATAAAAAAATCAGATTGTATGGTAAGTGGAATTCTATTGAAGCTTTCCAAAAAGGTGATTTCTGTGGCTTGATGTATGCAGAGGTGCTTAATGAGCATTCAGGTGTTTTATCCATGGGAGAGCTATACCTTTCCTTTTTGCTCTGTGCTAGATATCATTCAGATATTAAATGATTTAATTAATATGTAAAAAGACTTATGCTTTTTACTCAAAGTGGTATTTTTCAACATTGCCAATGTTTTTCCCCTAACTTAAGAAAACAAGAAGCAGAGGTCCAGACCTAGGAAGCCACGTAGGATTAGAAATGAAAACGAACAAGACGGAGACTTGGAGGGCCCTGTGATCGATGAATCTGTGCTCTCAACCAAGGAGCTTCTGGGTTTACAGCAGGCCGAGGAGCGATTGAAACGAGACTGCATTGACAGGCTAAAAAGGGTAACATATTTTTTTTGTTAGTTAAGATCCTTGTCTGGTTCGCACTGTGTTAGTACTTGGGGAAATGTGCTTGGATGAATTAGGTATTGTACTTTGGTTATTAGTATTTAAACACTACACGTTCAGAGTGATGCTCAGTTTAATAGAATGACTTAAATAAAAATGACTATTAGGGTAGTGGTAAGGAGTGACAATCATGTATTAACAGTTTTAAAAGTGAAGGGAAGGCTAACTTTTGTTTGCTGGATTTGTGAAGATGTCTGTAAATCTCTCCAAATTTTAGCGACCAAGAAATTATCCCACGGCAAAGTACACCTGTAAACTTTGTGATGTTTTAATTGAATCCATTGCATTTGCTCATAAGCATATCAAAGAGAAGAGACACAAAAAAAACATTAAGGTAAGTTCATGTTCACTTGTCGGTTGTTATTGTCATCTTTGTGACTTTCCTCGCGTGAAGGCTATGATAGTAATAACTTTACTGCTGTATTATTCACTTTAGCCAAAATACTTTATACTGTTCAAATACGTTTTGCCGGGCAGTCTTGTGAATTTCCTTAAGGACAGTATCAGGATAAATGAAGTCATTGACAGGACCTGGGTACATGTCTTTAGGCCAGTAATAATAAAGCAAATAATTTATCATTGCTGTTTTTAGTGTTCTTCCCTTGAGCTTTTTCCTTACTCCTGCCTTGCCTGTATTATCACTTTATGTGCATGAAGAAGTGTGTGTGTTGGGTAAGGTAAAGACTAATACAGCTAAGATGAGAGGGAGAACTAAGAAAAATATTCTCGCATATTCTAAAGGGTGTTGTCTCAGTGAATGGTAGAAGGTAAAAACTGTGTGAGTCATTTTTAATCTCAACATTGATCTTAAAAGGAGAAGCAGGAGGAAGAATTGCTTACTACGTTACCCCCGCCTACACCCTCCCAGATAAATGCCATTGGTATTGCCATTGACAGAGTGGTACAAGAGTTTGGCTTACACAATGAGAACTTGGAACAGAGACTAGAAATTAAACGGATCATGGAAAATGTGTTCCAACACAAGTTACCAGGTATTTTCTAGATTTGTTTTTCTGTTCAACTATCTAAAAGCACCTCATTCATTTTTCCTACCAGAATAATTTTCATGTAATAGAAATTGATTTGCCATGTCCATAGCTCTTAATTTTGTGTATTTTTGTTTTTCCTGGCTTCCCCCAAGATAACAAAGACTTTGACATGCATAGTCATTAAACCTGTCTTCATTATGAATTTCACTGTGTGCATGTAATTTAAGTGCCCTATATTATTGAGGCACAGATACTATATGCGATTCGTGTGTATATATTTACCTTTCTACCTATTTAAATTGACACAATATTTTGCGTTAAAGAGAAGTATCCTGGAGTCATTTCAGGTTCTCTGTGGTCCAAAAAAAGTTCTGTTTAACCACACTTAAAAGAGCTGCAACATCCAAAATCAGCTTTGAAAACTAATTGTAGTAGATTTCGTATAAATGTTTAATTAAATTTCCAAGTTTTGTCTGTGGGGCCATGGAAAACTATTTCTTAAAAAGCCCCACAAGTGATTCTGAAACACAAAGATGGAATCACTATTTAAATTTATCACCGTATCACCCACAGAACTGTTTATTCTATTGAAAGATCATTCATAAAGTATATCATCCCTATTCATATATACTTTCATAAGAATAAATGGCAAGAATCTACTCATTTCATTGTATAAGTTTTTCATCCTTTATGCTGTTGACAAGTTCCCAAAAAGTCATTGTAATTTTGATAATTTTTGCCACAGATTTCCACTGTAAAATCGAATATACTTTGTCATGGAAAACTTAAGACCCAAAGAAGTCACTTGACTTAAAACCACAAAGTCTCCTGACAAAAAGGGATAATTTTTGGCACAGTGGTAGTAAAACATTGGGGGAAACGCATAAGTAAACACAAGTAGTACACATACACACACATCTTCCTCTGAAGAGTGAATCACCTGCTGCCTAGCATTTTAAATTATGTCAGTGATAATTATTTTCCAAAGGTTTTCCTCAATGGATTATATTATGTTAAGTGATTTTTGTTCATAATGTAGTGAGTATTCAAAAGTGAGTATTGAAAAGTGACTTTATGATTTTTTCTTACATTATCTTTATAGTAAATTACACCTATGTGTGCTTTCTAAGAGGTGAAATGTTTGCATTCACTCTTTAGTATACTATCAGGTTTATAAATGTAAAACAAAGTTAGGCATCCCTTTTCAACTTTCACGTTTTAAGAATCATTTCAAATAGTCTTCCCTACACAAAATGTGAAATGACAACATAGGAATTTTTTTAATGTGTTTTACAACTGACATGAAGAGTGATTGTTAAGCAAAACCACAGTCAGTGAAGCCGTTCCTGTTAAAATAAAATGAAGACAAGAGCAAAGAGCCACACATTGCTATCCTTTGTCTATACCAGACCTGAATACTGTTTTGCTTTTGTGTGTAGTTTTAATTGATGGTTCTATTTCTGAAACAGCAGTGTTTCATGATAGCTTTTGAGAAATTGTAATGACTTTTATTTACATTTTTTTTTAGCTTGTTCTCTGAGATTATATGGGTCATCCTGTAGCAGATTGGGCTTCAAAAATTCAGATGTAAACATTGACATTCAATTTCCAGCCATTGTAAGTACAAAATGAAATGTTGGAATTTTTACCAAGTGATATGGAAATTCTTTTTTCAAATATGAGCTATATATGAATATATTTTAGATACTTGAAGACTGTTCAAGTGTAATGGTGGCAGCTTCTTCTCCTAAAATTTTTATTTTTATGTTCTGCCTGCCTTCAATTTCAGAGCAATTCTTTCAGTACTTTACAGATTTTCATACATACTTCAAACATTGGTTTTTTTAACCATGTCAGTAATGGGGCTATTTAGGTTATGTTAACCTGAAAAGATTATCTTGGTAAAGTCTACTTTCCAATGGCAGGAAAGAATTTTAGATTTTCAATACTATAGATATCTAAACGTACATGACCTGAAAGCTTAATTCACTCCTGAGTTTCATCTCTTATATACGTACTTTGTTGAATTATAGAATCACACCTAGCCTAGATTTCTGGTTTAGACATGATGTTGATAAGTCAGAAGTTTTTAACTGGAAAGCATTTTAGTAGCATCCATTTACCACTGATGGTTCCCATACATAGGCCATTTTGCAAATGGTTTATGCCCATTTACCTGGGTTGTTAGTTAAAAATACAGATTCCTGGGCCCCACCCCCAGATTCCCTATTTCACAACCTTTCATTCCTTGCCATTTCTGACTGCTCTAGCTACAAGGTCAGCTGACGAGTAGATTTTACTATCCTTTTAACCTTAAATTCTGATAAGTAATTAACCAGCAAAGCAGTTGTTTTGATCTCTTATCATTCATTCATTCATTCATTCATTCATTAAGCAAACATTCACTGAGTCCATGTTGAAAGCCAGGAACTATATGAGATTCTAGAGGACAAAATATGATTCCTCTCTTGTGGAACTCATACCTAGTGAAGAGAGAAGTAATTACATACATGTAATTCATTATAATGAGAGTTGTGCAGGGCAACAAGGCACTGTGACAGAAAACAAGGGACAGATACAGTGGTCATGAAGGCCTCTTTGAAAAGAGAACATTTAAACTGAACTCTAAAAGATGAAAAGGGGTAGGGGGAGCAAAAGGGACAAAAGAGTGTTTCAGACAGAGGGAACCGCTTTTTTTTTTTCTAGCACCCTAAATCAATAAGAGTTTTGGCCTGTTAGAGGAGCTAAAAGGAGGGTTGTAGAGCTGTAGTGAACAGACCAGAGAAAGAAGAGCATAAGATTAGGATAGAGTAGGCTGGTGTCTCCAGGCAGGATCTGCAGTCCATGGCAAAGAATTTTATTTTCACCTAGGGTAGTAAGAAGACATGGAGTTTTAAGGAAGGGCCTAGACTAGGTCCAATTTGTGATTTTAAATGGTTTTGGTTCCCAGGTAGGACAAGGATTAGAGAAAGACAAAGGCAGGACTACAGTAGAAATCAATCAACAATCAGTTGAATGAGTCTGATAGAGAGGTTGATAGTGTTAATAGTTTGATAACTTCTAGCCCCAACTCTGAGATTCACTGAGAGGCTTACCTCAGAAATTGGATTTCAGGAGTTAACTGTGTAGTAGACCTCTTCTGCCCCATTCATCCTCCATTGGTGCTAATCTCTGCCTCTGACTGTTGTGTGCACACAGCACAATAATTCAATTTTTTTATTCTGGTAGCATTGTGCTTTCTAATTTGGAAAGGAATTTGGATAACTTCAGATGACTGTGTATTATCTCAGTGAAAAAAAAGTACTTAAGAATTATTTGATTATTCATTGATTTATTTCCTAGATGTCTCAGCCAGATGTTCTCTTACTTGTTCAGGAATGTTTAAAGAACAGTGGTAAGGTCAAATTCTTTCCACCTTTTGCTCTTAAACTTTTTTTTTGTATATAATTTGAATATATCTTATTTCTCAAACTTTGAAAATAGGAAGTCGTGTTTTCTTTTTTTAACTATTTATATGGGTAATATCAAAGCAAATGCCCATAAATGAGAAGCATGTTAATTAAAGTTGTGTTAGTTGTTCTATGTAGAATAATTATTTTGTAAGTAAAACTTTTAGCTTGATGATAATGTCACAATTTATACAGATTGAGTCTTAGACCGAGAATAAAAATATGCAAAATATATAAAATTTACTCTTGACAATAAAACTAAAGGATAATTGCTTTATTCCGTGGCTTAAATTAATACCTTATACATGATAAATAGGTGTGACCCAACCCTGACTGATGAATCAAATAGTTGTCCCAGTTAGGTTTCCCAGTTGTCCAAAGTACCATCTAGCTCGGGGTGTTATAGCTTCTTTTAATTTCTCTGGGCCTCATCACACTGTCTCATCCCTTGAATTATTCCTTCTCATCCTTCTTATTTCAGCTAAATGAACATTTAAACATTTCTTCTTACTTCAGTCAGTATGTATTCTGACCCCAAATATTTTAGTAGCTTTTGCAGCAATTATCCTTTTGAATATCCTGCCCATTTTTCTGATTATGTTATCTGTATAACATTAAATATTCTGATTCAATAATGTAGTCATTTCCTATCAAACATCAGTTTTGCAAAATAAGGGTTTCAATGTGATTACTTGATTCCTGAATGAATACTATTTTCCTTTTCAAGTTATCGCAGAGCTTTATTTCATAATGGTCTTTCAGAAGGCCAGACAGATAAGTCATAGGTGGTACTTGTACTTTATCTAGTTCTGCTTTTAAACAAAGGTTTAATTAACCTATTGAATATTTTTTTCTTCTTTCCTCAGAGTCTTTTACTGATGTTGATGCAGATTTCCACGCTAGGGTGCCGGTGGTGGTGTGTAGAGAGAAGCAAAGGTCTCGGTTTCTTTAAGCTGCTTATTTATTAGATATTAACTTGCCACAGGCACATGTATTTTACTGCATCTTAATGTCCAGTTTGTAGAGTGACAAGCTCTTTATGTGATTAATTTCACAGCCTCACTACTAGTATTCTCCCTATACTTTTGGCATTTGATACAAGACGAAAAATTTTTATTTTAAGAAGAATAAAGTTACTTAAAAGGAAAAAATACTGGAATGGAAGCATTTTGACTCATTTTAGTACAGTAAAAAATAACTTTATCAAATGTTGCTTGCTCTAATCACCTTTATTTGCCATTCTTTCTTGGCCACATTTTTAGTAGTGCTGAATAACAATTAATATGACTTCACCCGCATACCTCTCTCCCTCCGTCTAGAAGCATTACCTTCACTGCTGTACATGGGTGGTTTGTAAACTGTACTGATTCTTCATTTGGTAGATTCCTCCAACTCTTGGAAAACACTCTTGTACAAAGATTAATCCATGCTCCCATTTGAAGCGTTTTTTCAGTATTTTCCCCCAAAAAATCGTTCTAGTGAAACACAAAGATTTAGTTCTGAAAAACTGAGTTTACTCAGAAAATAGCTGCCTTATCTTTCTTTAATCTTAAATGACCCATATAGATTTAGTGAATGTAAAGTTTTTTATTTCATTTTTAAGATATTTTTTATCAGTGTAAATTAGTTGTCATTGCTGTAAAAGATATTTGATACCTGTATAACACTTTCTATCTTTCTCTTTTTTCCCATCCTCACCCTGTACCCTACCAGTGGTCTTCTTTGTAAAGTGAGCGCAGGAAATGAAAATGCTTGTCTGACAACAGGTCATTTAACTGCCCTTGGAAAACTCGAATCAAAGCTGGTTCCTTTGGTGATTGCATTTAGGTACTGGGCAAAGGTAGGTTTCAATTCTTTAAATGCATGAACACATTCTATGTATGCATAAGCAGTATGCCTTGATTTTTATGTGGCTAATTTAATCTTAAATGTTTAGATGTATATTTATAGACATCAAGAGAGTAGGAATCTTAAGTATTAGAACAGAAATTTAATGTGTAGAGAAAGGAATAGTGTTTCTATTTCACTATAACAGTATTGCTCAAAAAGTCAAAACGATTGATAGTGCTTATTAAACATTGGCTTTTGGGTCAAATCCCAGAGGATATGGCCCAAGAATTTGCATTTTGACTCATTTCCCAAGGTAATTCTCAGGCACAGGAAAGTTTAAGATAAAACTTCTCATACCATTTCCAGAATTGCACCAGAGACTCTAAAAAATGAAAGCCACTATCTGGTCTTTTATATTTCCACATGGTTTTAAATATGGTATCCTGATAGAAATGCACTAATAAATATTACAGCATTTAATAGTCCCCTAAAATAGAAGGTCCCCTCATGATTATAAGATGGAGATTTGTGTAGGTGTTTTATAGAGAAAAGCTAAAGCCTCACTGATTAAGGTGTGACAGTAACAATATATAGTTCCTTGTGCTTGGGTCCAGGATGGATGGAGGATGCCCAGTCTTAAGTAGGTGAGTTGTTAATTATAATATGCCATCCTTTGAAAGCTGCCTTCTGCTTCATCACTATGTAAGCTATGCTTTTTAGTTGTTATTTCTGTTAGTGCTAATGAGTTTGCCTATATTCTATCCCCTAATCATCCTTCTGACCAAAGCATGCGTTTTCAAGGCAGCAGGTTAGGACCATTAAACTGAGTAAAGCTAATTGGGTTGCACTTGGAATTGAAGCATCAGTAAATCATGTAATACACAGGAGTAAGGTTCAGGTTTTAGACCAAGTTGTATAAATGACAGTTGGTTCAATGGAATGCTTACCCTCTTTTCTCTCCTTTGTAGCTATGCAGTATAGATCGCCCTGAAGAAGGAGGTTTGCCGCCTTATGTGTTTGCCCTGATGGCCATTTTCTTTCTTCAGCAGAGGAAAGAACCCCTTTTGCCTGTTTATCTAGGATCATGGGTATAAAACTTTATTTGTTTATATATCTGATAATGATTTTATTACAGTGCCACAATTCCTTATGCATAGTTTCAAAAATCTAAAAACCTAACCAGAGCTGACATGCATTTACTTATCCTACTAGTGTTAATATTCCTACCTTTCACTGCTGAAATATTAGTGCGCTTGACTATAAGATCCTGCCCTATACTCTACTAGGGATATTAATACTTTTATAAACTGAGAAAAAAGTGTTAATTTGTGAAACACATATGAACCTGAGGGTTTCAAACAAGAAAATGTGAACCTATATTAAATTTATCATTTGGTACACACTTACTTTGGGTACAGTTTTATGCTTTGATACTTGAGTTCACATATCACCTTCAGACAGACTGTAGGAATTACTTGCTTCACTGAAAATTACTTTCTATTTCTAGTTCTCTTTGTTCTCCATTCCCTGTAAAACAAAAGAAAATTTTAAGTGTTGAGATTGCTACCTGTACCACAAGATGCAGAACTTCTTGGGGTCCTGACTTCTTGAATAATATTTCAGTACTATATTTAAGATGAATTTGACTTCAGCAATGTTACCACTCTTTCTTGCTAGATAAACTGAAATTCAGTTGATTTATTCAAATAATAAGATTTAAGAAGAAGCCATTTCAAAGGCAAAATTATTTTATTCTCATCCTCTTGAAAACCTCACTTTTAATCCCTAGGTATTTATCTTGATAAAATCTTATGTGTACACTTACTTTATAAAAAGATTCACTTGATGGAACACTTCCTTTGGCACACTGAATATTTTAACTACCTTTCTTAATTCTTCTTACTATATGTAGGATTCTCATATAAGGAGGGTGTATTATAGAGTAGTAGCTCTTAACTTGGAGTACATATCAAAAAAATAGTATTATAGGGAATGTTGTCTTTATATTTAATAAGTTGAGAATTAAGCATGGACCTTTATCTGCTAGGCTCTAGGAGTAAAGACTAGTGCAGAGTAAACCCCATGTAAATTCTGTCCTGGCATAAGGATTACAGTCTGCTGTGTGTCGTAGTTGCCTAAATGGGGCTCTCTTTGTGCTTGTGGTACTGAAATGAAAGAATTCAGGGCCCCAAGAGGGTATCTCTGCTAGACTGGTCTGGAGGAAAAAAAGAGTGAGAAAACAAAGTCAACTCTTAGTTGGTAAATAACCCTTTCCATTAGACCCAAATTGGAATCTGTAAAAGTCTTTGAAATTTTCCTTGCATTTTAATACAAGACTGACAGGAATTTTAGGATGGAACCAAACCAGTTTACATTCCTGTGTCAAAATGGGCCTTAGAACAGGTTTGACGTATTGGCCATGTTCACAACTGTCTTAGTGAGATCTGTCTTTTCTTATGTCCTGATCATCTCTAAGTAGTCATTTGTCACTTATGTGAAGATACAAGAAAGTTGGTACGTCTATTCTAATGATGAGAGATTCTTCTCAGGATTTGCTTAAGAATAGTATAAATACCCTTTTCTATGGATAGTTTATTTCCTTTGCAGCTATACTGGACATTCTCTAAAGTGACACTGAATTTGGCTTTGATCCTTCCTTTTATTTATTTAAGGCTTAATGACAAAGCAGGTATGTGGTGACCAAACACTGGACTGCATTCTATGGATCAAATAAGACAAACTCTACTGCCTGAACCAAAATGATCCGCAGATTTCAGCCTTTTAAAAACTAGTTGGGCATCATAGTGCTGGCTTCTGCTAGAGTCCTTAGTGAAATATATCATGGAAGTGAGGGAAAAGAATTTAAATTCAATACCTTACACATGCCAGATATTCTACATCATTATTTCTGCGGGAAATCTATTAAAAACTTCAAAATTACATGTATGAAAGTATCTAAACTGTTAATTCCTTCAAAATCTCCAACATACTATGTATGTTAGTTATAATAGTACTAGATCCTAAGGGGAATACACAAATTAATAAAACTAAATTGTCTATCAAGAAGTTTAGAGTATCAAGCCTCTGTGCTCTGATCTGTCTTTTCAAAAATCTTTTAGCCATTCTCTGCCAACCTACTTGGTTCTATTCCACTTGGAGACTACCCTCTCTGACATTTGACTCCCAGTTAAAACTCCCATTTTATTGTTATAAAATCTTGATATAAAAGTCAATCATAGTGAATTATGAATGATGAATAGATTGAGCCCTTTGTCCTTAGCATCTTTTGTTGATGTTATTTGGAGTCTGCCTTATTTTGAATTATATAAGTGTAACGTTTAGCAAACAGTATTTACACTTTAAGGATGCCAGATAATATAATAGACGAGTAGTTTTAAAGTTTGACAGCCTTGTGATTCATCCTGGTTTTGCTACTATATCCTTATGACCTTGAGCAAGTTATTTAATCTCTGAGCCAATTGTCACCTGAAGAATTCTGAAAGAGACTGTGAATGTAAAGCTCCTGAAACAAGGTAGAACAAATGCAGTCCTTTTCCTTCCAATAGAAAATCAAGTTCCACTTATGGTATGCAGGCCTGAACTCTTCAATGATCCTTCTGTAAATAGCAGCTATAAATTCTTGACAACACAAAAAACATGAAAGTTCTGGAGACTGAGCAAATGCCAGCACACTATGGAGAGAAGTCAAAACTTGGAATAAGTGACCAACAGACTGAGTTTCTGTTTGTGACTTTACTCCTAAAGGCAACTTTTTTTTTTATGAAGGTATCATTGATAGTCTTATGAAGGTTTCATATGGGCAACATTGTGGTTCCTACATTCACCCATATTATCAAGTCCCTCCCACACCTTTTGCAATCACTGTCCATCAGCGTACTAAGATGCCACACAGTCACCACTTGTCTTCTCTGTACTGCACCATCTTCCCTGTGACCCCCACCACACCATGTGTGCCAGTCATACTGCCCCTCAATCCACTTCTACCTCCCTCCCAATGCTGCCCCCCTCACTCCTCCCCTTTGGTAATTGCTAGTACCTTCTTGGAGTCTGTGAGTCTGCCGCTGTTTTGTTCCTTCAGTTTTGCTTTGTTGTTATACTCCACAAATGAGTGAAATCATGAAATCATTTGGTACTTGTCTTTCTCCTCCTGGCTTATTTCACTGAGCATAATACCCTCTAGCTCCATCCATGTTGTTGCAAATAGTAGGATTTGTTATCTTTTTATGGCTAAATAATATTCCATTGTGTATATGTACCACATCTTCTTTATCCATTCATCTACTGATGGACACTTAGGTTGCTTCCATATCCTGGCTATTGTAAATAGTGCTGCGATAAACGGGGGTGCATATGTCTTTTTGAATCTGGGATCTTGTTTTCTTTGAGTAAATTCCTAGGAGTGGAATTCCTGGGTCAAATGGTATTTCTATTTTTAGTTTTTTGAGGAACCTCCATACTGCTTTCCATGATGGTTGAACTAGTTTACATTCCCAGCAACAGTGCAGGAGAGTTCCCCTTTCTCCGCATCCTCACCAGCATTTGTTGTTCCTTATCTTTTCGATGTTGGCCATCCTAATTGGTGTGAGGTGATATGTCATTGTGGTTTTAATTTGCATTATATCCCTGATAATTAGCCAAGCACGCAGGGAGGAGCCTCTACATTATGTCCCTGTAGCTGCCATAGTCAGGGCTGCCCTCTGGCTGGCCTGGTGCAATGGCAAGGACAACAGGTTTGCTAACTGATGCTGGCTGGGAGGAAGGGACGGCAGGCTGCATATCGCAATAGGGTGCCTTGGTGGTTGTCGCCAGCAGGAGGATGGAGTTCCTGAAGCTCCTGAAAGTTCCCAACCTGCTGGGCTGAGTGTGCCAGGATGATTTTGTCCACTTGTCCTTTCCCCTCAGCAGCAAGCTCTGTGTAATCCTTGCCCCTTTAGCAGCCCTCTTGCTGTTGGGAAGTCTTTCAAAGTGCCTGCCTTCCTCTTGTCCCAGAGCGGCCAGCTGTTCTCCACAAGCAGCTGGAATCTCAGTCTCTCCAAATATTCCACCTGCCTTTGCTTTCCAACCCCACTAATCTCCAGAGCACCATGTAATGTAGGTTTGTGCTCCCAGAGAAGATCTCCAGGGCTGGGTGTTCAGCAGTCCTAGGCCTCCACCCACTTCCCGCTCCATTTCTCTTCCTCCCACCGGTGAGCTGGGGTGGGAGGAGGGCTTGGGTCCCGCTGGATCATGGCTTTGCTACTTACCCTTTTCCATGAGATCGTCTCTTTTCCGCAGTTGTAGCCAGTCTGTCACAGTCTTCCCCGTCGCTCTTTCAGGATTAATTGTATTTGCTATATTTTCGTATTACATGTGGTTTTGGGAGGAGGTTTCTCTCTCACTTCTCACGCCTCCATCTTTAAGCCTTCCCTAAAGGCAACTCTTACAGGAAAACTAGTCCTCTTTCTGGTCAGAGGAACTAGGTCCATCAGATAATGAGGAGGAAAACCCCAGAAGGAAAGATATAGAGAAGTGGAGCCCGTAATTCTAGGTGTCAGCTCAGTACATCTCTGACTAATTCCTGAACCTGTCCAGTCCATCATATAAGGAGCTTGGAAGTTGTCACTCCATCCTCACAAAAAAATAAATACTTGAAGAAACTGAAATCAACAACTGTTTTTAGATCCATTAAAGAGTTAAGATCACAAGGGAAACCAATGCCCCCAAAATTGAAGAGAACGGTGAATACCACAAACTATAGCTTGTCAGAACAGAAGCCTACCACTGGAGCTAATACCAGGAAAGGAAAATTTAGACTGTGGTTCTTGAGGCTCAGTTTGGACAAGCTTAAGTGAAAACCAGGGGCCCTGTCTTATTGGACCCCCAACATTTTCATGAGTTTTACCTCCAGAAATCCCTACCAGGTTCTCAGGGTAAAGATCTAAGAACCATCCCCTGGTACTTTTGGCAGAGTAAAGGGATAAAAAGCCATTTTGAAATAGACCCAGAGCATTCTATTCTCCTAAACAAAAGCCTGCCCTCAAGGGTAACTCTTTTATCAGAGCCTAAGCTCCTTGATTTTTACCAGTGCTTAACTGTCCAAAGGGAAATAAAAATGTCCAACTCTGCCCACCTCTAGCCTTCCTTTTTCACCTCAGGTGGGAAGGACTGAGAAGTACTTTGTGAAGATCAGAGCCCTGGGCCACAGGCTCAGTAAAAGACTGAGACCTGGTCACAGGACTATAAAATGCTTTCCCGCCCCCCACACCTTACTACCACATTATTAGGGCTCCAGATAACAATGGAAAAACCTCATTTAAGAAGAAGTCTTTTGGGAAACCTAAAGACAATAAGGGCGACAAAAACAAGGACACTGAAGGAAACTACATCTTCATCAAACAGTGAACAGCCTAACTCCTAGCCAGATAAAATAAAATCTCACTCTAAAGGCCTCTATCTACCTCAGTTCCTTTTACCCAGGACATATATCCAGCTTTCAACAAAAAGTTACAAGGCATACTAAAAGGCAAAAACATCATTTGAAGAGATAGAGCAAGCACTGGAATTACCAGACCAGGAACTGAAGACAACTGAGATTAATATGCTAAGAGCTCTCATGGAGAAAATGCAAGAACAACATGCGCATAAGAACAGACAAGTAATACAAGCTGAGAGATGAAAACTAAGAACGAATCCAAAGGAAATATTAGAAATCAAAACTGTAACAGAAATGAAGAATGCCTTTGATAGGTTTATCAGTAGACTGGACACAACTAGGGGAAAGAATCCTTGAGCTGTACTCAATAGAAACGTTCCAAACTGAAAAGCCAAGAGAGAGAAAAAAAAAGCAATAGACTAAGAACTTCAAGACAATTACTAAGCTTTATAATATATGTATAAAGGAAATACCAGAAGTATAAGAAAGAGAAAGGAATAGAAAAATTACTTGAAATAATAATGACTGAGCATTTTCCAAAATTTATGACACATTTCTAAATCACACATGTGAAGCAGACAAAAAAACAGTTAAGAGCTAAGACTTGAAAAACTGAATTGAGGTTAGAGCCACCATCCACCTGAGATGTGACAGTATGCAGTTTGTCTAAGTTAATTACCTGAGAAACAAAAGTTTCAGTGTGTTTTAGAGTAACAAAGAATCCAGTATTTTTTCACAGTACAGTATAGTATCACAATATCCAGAGTATGATTCAAAATTAGCCAACATATAAAGAGCAAGGAAAATGGGACACACCCTCAAGAGAGAGAAATTAAGGGCTGCCAAACCCATGATGACACAGCTGCCGGAACTATCACAGACTTTTAAGTAGGTTATTGTAACTATTATCCATGATATAAAGGAAATACACTTGCAATAAATGAAGAGATAGGAACTATCAGACAGAGAAATACAAAATGTAAAAAGAACCAAGTGGGAATTTTAGAAGTAAAAATAAATCAATTTTTTAAATGTACTGGAAAGGCATCATAGAATGGAGATGACATAGAAAAGAGTCAGTGAATAAGAAGATAGATGAATAGAAACTAATCTGAAAAGAAAAAAAGGGTTGAAAGAAATAACTGAGTTGGTTGAGAAAGACAAATACTAAATAATTTCTTATCATTGTGGAGTATAAAAACAATGCAAAACAGAGAGAACAAAATAGCAGTAGACTCATTGACACTGAGAAGCGACTGGTGGCTACCAAGAGGGAGGGTTTGAGGGGTGGGGAGAAGGCGATTAAGGGTCACAATAACTCACAATCCCAATATAGGTAGATCACAGGGACAGTAGTACAACACGGAGAATACAATTAATGACTCTATAACATCTTACTGCATTAATAGACAGTGACCATAATGGAGGGAGTGAGGGCTTGATAACATGGGTGAATGTTGAACCACTGTTGTGTATTTGAAACCATTGTAGACTGTATGTATATCGGTGATACTTAAAAAATAATAAAATAAATAACTGAGCGTCAGGGACTTGTAGGGCAATTTCAAAGAAATCTAATCTGTGGATAATTTGAGTCCCAGACGGAGAGGAATAAAAGAATGGAGCAGGGAAAAAGAAGCCAGAAACTTCCCAAATTTAATAAAAGACATAAATTTACAGACTCAGTAACCTAAGCAAACCTCAAATAAGATAAATTCAGAGAAGCATGCTTAGCACATCATGGCCTAACAGCTGAAAACCAAAAACAAACAGCAAAACTTAAAAGCAGCCAGAGAAACACCCTACATAAATGAGCAGTGATTTGAGTAATGGGCAACTACTCATCAGAAACCACTAAGTAATCATTTCACAGTATGTACATGTATCATCATCACATTATACACCTTAATATATATATAAAACATTTTGTCAATTATATGTATAATAAAGTCAGGAAAAATATAAAGTCAAACTAAGACTATGTTATTAGCAGATGAGATAGATTGCAAGAGAAAAAATATTACCAAAGACAGAAAGGAACAATTATGATTAAGTTTTTCAGGAAGGAAAAACAGTTATAAATATTTGCATATTAAGAGAGCACCAAAATAGATGAAGCAAAAATTGACAGAACCCATTCCATCATCTGAGTAAGAGATTTTAACACCCTCTCAGCAATTGTCTTCTATGTTAGCTAAACAAAAACTGAGTGAAGACATAGAAATTCAATAGACACTGTCAACCACCTGAATCTACTTGATATTTATAGAATACTACATTGTAGAACACATGTTTTTTCCAAATGTGTATTATATGTTCATCAAGATAGACCATATATGCTGGTTTATAATAGAACTTCCAGTACACTTAAAAGGATTGAAATCATACTATTACTGGCCACAATGAAATTAAATTAGAAATCAGTAACAATAAGGTATTTAGGAAAATCAACTATATCTGGAAATTAAACAGTGTACCTCTAAAATCTGTGGTCCAAAGAAGAAACCACATAGGAAATTAGAAAATATTTTGAACTAGGTGATAAAAATATAACACATCAAAATTTTTGAGACACAGCTAAAATAATGTTCATAAGAAAATTTATGGATTTCAATGCTTAAATTTAAAAAGAAAGATCCAAAATCAGTGGCCTAAATTTGCACCACAAGAAGCTAGATATAAAAGAGCAACATAAATCCAAAGTAAGTTCAATAAAGGAAACGAGGAACAAATTCAATAAGTAGCAAATAGACTAACAGTAAAGAAAATTAACAAAACCAAATTGCTTCTTTGATCAACAATATTGATAATCCCGATAGACTCATTAAGAAGAGAGAACACAAATTAATATCATGAATGAAGACTTACAGACAAGTGGATTAAAAATATTATAAACAACTTTCTACCAATAAATTAGAAAACCTAGGTAAAATGGACATATCCTTGTAAGACTAAATACAAAAAGAGCATTCAGGAAAAAAATAACTTGAGGAGCCTTTTTATCCACTGAAGAAATTGAATTTGTAATTAAAAACCTTCCTATGAAGAAAACTCCAGGCCCAAATGGCTTTACTGGTGAATTCTGTCAAACTTTTAAGGAAGAAATAATGCCAGCTACACAAATCTTTCAGAAAACAGAAGAGGAGAAATAAAGGCCAGCAATTACCCTGATACCAAAATCAGACAAAGAAAAAAGCTATACCCCAGAAACCCTCATATGCATGGACACTGAAATCCTTAGTAAAATCTTAGCAAATCAACTAAGTCAACTCAGAAATACACAAAAAGGATATATTCACAACTAAGTAGGGCTTCTTCTAGAAATACAAGGTTGATGTAGCGCTTGAAAGGCAATATAATTCACCATTTTAACAATAAAGGAAAAAAACGATATCATCAATAGATGTAGAAAAGAAAAAAAAACTACAAAATTCAACACTGATTTATAATTAAACACCTGCAAACTAGGAGCAGAAGGAAACTGCTCAGCATGAAAATGGGTATTTGTGAAAAACATCTACAGTTAACATCATACTTAATGTTGGTATCCTGGACATTTTCCCTGTACCACTGGGGACAAAAACTATGTCCACTATTACTATTCAATATTTACAGGAAGTTCTAGCCATTACAAAAAGGAAAGAAAAGAAAAAGGCATAAAAATCAGAAAGGAAGGAATAGAAAGTTTCTCTTCTCAGGTCACATGATTATATGGAAAATCCTCAGAAAATCACTAAACAAGTCCTAGAACTAAATAACTAAATTTGGTAAGATCATAGAGTACAAAAAATAGACAAAAATCAGTTGTACTTTGATAATTAGCAGCAACTTAAAATATAAGTTTAAAAAAATTCAATTCATAGTAGTGCTTGAAAACATAACAGTATTTAAAAATAAATTTAACAAAAGACTCGCAAGACCTCTAAACTGAAAACTAGAATATTGCTGAGAACATTAAATAAGAACATAAGTAAATGTAGATAATTGTATTTAAAAAAAAATGTAGAGACATACCAAGTCCATGGATTGGGATCATTTGATATTGTAATCATATATGATGGTCATTTGGTTTTCAACAGAGTATTTCATTGGGGGAAAGTCTTTTCAACAGTTGATGTTGGAAAAACTAGATGTCCATACAAAAAAAAATGAACATCAAACTTTTACCTCACTACATACCCCCAAATTAATTCTGATAGATAAAGACTTAAATGTAAATCATGAAATTCCCAGAAGAAAACCTAGGATCTTTGCAGGCTGTGGGAAGGTAAGAACATTAAAAGCATAAACTGTATGAATAGAGAAAAATATTGAGAAGTTAAACATTGTCAAACTTTAAAATGTTTATTCTTCAAAAACCATACATGTTAAGAAAACAAAACGCAAGCCTGTTTTGAAGCAAATAGTGAATACATACATTTAACCTGGTATTTTCCAGAATGTTTCTATAGGATAGTGGTTTATTCAGTCAGTGAGCAAATCCTTATTGAGAATTTATCTTGTGCCAGACACTATTCTGGATGCTAGAGTTAGAACAGTGAACAAAATAAAATCCTTTCCTCCTGTTTGTATATCCAGTGGAGTGAGAAGTACCTATCAAGTGGCAGTAATGTCTCTGAGGAAAAACAAACCAAGGTAAGAAAGACTGAAAGTCAAAGGGGAGGAGCTGTTTAGAGAAAGATTTGAGCAAAGCCTGACTACAGTGAGGGAGATGGGCTCTCTGTTAGCAGGGAGAGCCTTCCCAAAAGGGAACAGCAGATGTCATCTCTGAGACAGGAGGATATATCAAAAGATGAGTCAAAGAAGAGCCTGATTATTTAGGCTCTTTCTAGGCCCTGGAAAGGCTTGTGAATTTCATCCCAAATAAGGGAACCATGGTGAGTGCGTAGACAAAGTGTTGTTTTAGAAGGATCATTGTGTCTGTTGAACCAAAGAAGTAGTTTATTTGATATGGAAATACATTCGGGAAATGGAATACCATATCCACACCCACCCACAATTCTTCATATACTTCACCTTTTAGCATGTACCTGTTTAAAGGCAGTAATAAATCCCAACGTCCAATAAAGAAAGAACTCACATTTCTTTGCCTTTTGAGTCCAGCCTATGTTGAGCAATTTGCATCTCAACAGTATGAACAGAAGCAATTTCTTGCATTTATTGGATATTTGCTGCATGCCATACTCTATGTGAGTGCTGTGTCTATCATTACATGTCACAACTGTCCCCATGAAGGAACCTGAGACCTAAAGAAAGTGAGCACCTTACTGAAGGCCTCACAGCTAGCCCTCACATGAGGGAGTCAAGATTTGGGCCCAGGCAGTTTTACTCCAGAGTCCATGGCCTTAGGCCTTGGGCCTCGGCCATGTTACCTTTTCTTAGACTATTGACTAAAGAATTACTTCACAAACTCAAGAACTCTTTTCTTTTGTAACACCAAAACCCTGTTTTTTACCTTAAAGAATATTTTTAAATTTACAACTACCTCAAAGGTATTCTATAAATAATGCCTTGTATGTTTTCAGTTTAAGTATTTGATCTTTTCATTTTTTTCAGGATTAATATGCTCTGATACAAAATTGTTTCTACCTTGTAATAGTATGTGTGTCTTAATTTTTCCTAGATTGAAGGATTCTCATTAAACAAACTAGGGAACTTCAACCTCAAAGACATTCAGAAAGACACTGTGGTCTGGGAGTACACTGAGAGTGCCGCAGTGGGTGCAAACACAGCAGAAGGAGAGACACCAAAAGAAATGCCCATTAGAAGGGGACAGGTCTGTTCTCATTCCTAATTTTACTGTGTATTTTGAAATCAGTTGTTAATTGTGGAGTTTATGAGTTAATCAGTCTTCCTCTTCTTTCCTCAGCTATTTCACCTATTTCATGGATGTTTCATTTCTTAGTCTTTTCAGTCCTCTGATTAGACAAGTAATGAAAAAACTTACAGTTCAGATCTCTAAATCCACAGTTATTTATGTAGTTTCTTTTGTGAGCAGAGTCCTGTGAAAGATAATAAGAACTCAGATAAATCCCTTGTCTACCCTAAAGGAGCTTAGGTCTTAGATGGTATGAGTTTTAAATATATTAAAGGTTAACTAAACTCATGACTGAAATAACTGTGAATGGGTATATAGTTTAATGTACTTGTCCTCACTCATACCATTAGGGGTGGACAGGGAAATGTATGCGCAAGAAGAGAATTGCCATTTGAATTTCAAACAAAAATCCAAGCAATGTAACTAATAATAGGAGTAGGGTTCTGCCCCAAATTGGTGAATAGTCTGTGACCCCACATTCTTCCCCATAACCCTTTGGGATGAAATGACAGTATTGTTCACAAAGTACTTCTGAGACCAGGATTGTATACCAGCTCTACAAACAAGTCACTCCTCTAGTCCGTGCCTAAGATGAAGAGGTAGTGGTGAGTCGTAGATTCTCCAGTTGTGTTTTCTAGAATCCTTGATCACAGGGTGGGGAAGGGTGAAGGTGCAGCCCCAGGCTCCTCCTGCTGCCACCAGCACCACGTTTATCTGTTTTCCACTTGGGGTTCCAGTAGTGGATAAGGGCATAGGCTGTGGAGCCAGAATATGTGACTCTGTATCCCAGCTCTCCCCCTTCCTGGCTGTGTGTCCTTGAGCAAGTGACTTACTCTTTCTGTGCCCCAGTTTCCTCACCTATAAATGGAGATGACATTGGTACCCTCTCCTAGGGTCATTGATTCACAGAATGCTTAACTCAGTGCCAAGCATGTGGTAAGCACTCAGTAAATGTTAGCTGCTACTCTTATTTTGAGAAAAAATGTGTTCTGTACTTGAAAAAACAAAGATAGTAAAAGAAAACAACTTAAGTACTACTAGTCTAAGTATGTGGAAGGTCTCTTAAGTTCCATGTTGCAGTATTACTGACTCATTTCAGTGAGATGCTTAAAAATCCTTAGTGATCCTCAGTAAGGCTTATGGATAAAGAGGTGAAATTTAGTGAGACTTTTAATTTCTGGTGGTTTTCTTTGTGTCCTCACCTGTAGTGTTTGGGACCTAGACAGCTTCCATTTTCAATCAGCTCTGCTTTGTCAGTCCACCCAATGACTTTATCTTAATAGACAGAACCTTTGTGGTTGAGATTTTAGTGGTTCATAAAATGCCATAGTAAAGTGTGATTGGAAACAAATTTATGTACCTTAGAAGGAAAAGCTGTTGCTGTAAGTGCAATTAAATACTCTATCTTCACATCATTTTTATGCTATTTGGAGAGATTACTCATGCTACCACTTCTGAGATTGAGATCTAGATAGTGTGGAAATTACATGGTATGGTGAAAGAACACTTCCAACCAGGGTTGGAAGACATTGTTCTCATTCTGCCACTGGCAAGCAGTGGGACTTTTGACAAGTCATGTAAACTCTCTGGGCTTCAGTTCCTTCTCTTGTAACATTCGGGAGTTGAACTAGATTACCTTTTAAGAGCATTTTATACAGTTGTGACATTATGTTTTAATGATAAATGGATTTATTTTACTTAAAAGACTGTACCTAAGTGAAAAAATACAGAGAGCAACCAATACAGATGCTTTCCCATGTTCCTGACTTAATCCTCATAACTATCCTGTGTTATAGGTGATATCATCCCTACTCTGCAGATAATGGTAGCGACCATTTTTTGAACATGTGTGCAGGCACTGTGCTAAGCTCTTTAAAGACACTCTCTCACTCAGTCCTCCCAACAACCCTATGAGGTGGGTACTGTGATCCCCATTGTTCAGATGAGGAAACTGAGGCTTAGACGGCTTCTAGAGCTTGACCAGGATCATACACAGCTAGTACATGGCAGAGTTGGGTTTCAGACCTCAAGTGTCCAATTCCAGAGCCAGTTCTCTTAGCCACTGTGCTCTACTGCCAGCTGATAGGAAGAAGTTGAATCCTAGAACAGTTAAGAGCTATGAAGTGGCAGAATCAGTATTTGGACCCATTTTTTTCCTATTCTAAGTTCTATGCACTTTCTAATATATTGTTACATCGTAGTATTTTCCAGTTTGTCAAGAATCTCTGAATGTGAAACTAGTATCAATTTCTGATACTAAGTGTTATTTGACTTTAAAATCAATTGCCGCTGGCAGAAACAGTGAGCTTGTGTAGTTTATCAGAGCAAATGAGAGGGTTGTTTTGCCTTTTACTCTACACCTTTAGCTCCCACCCATTTCTGGGTGTATAGTCATAGAGGTGCCCTCCAGCGGCAGTACAGGGGGAGAGCTCAGTGCTGAGTACTAGCTATCTGGGCACAGCTCTCCCCACCTGTCACTAAGATTTCAAAGTAGGAGTGCTGCCTGGCTACATAAAACTGCTTGTCTATTCCTATGGTAGTGATTCAATTCTAATATCCTCTAATCCCAGAAGTGCACTGAAGGAATGCTATTTTCCCACAAGCAAAGTAGACCCTAGAATGTGATTTATCTAGATGGATTGTCATTCATGTCTTTGCTAAAGTTTTTCTGATTTTTTTTTAATTTGATGCTTGAATGATCTCGTTTTCCAGATTGTGCTGAGCTGACATCTGATAGCACCTATGTGTTTTCTCTTTGCTCTTAATAGGTATCATTAACATTTAACTTAAAACACCAGCCTGAAGTACCAGTTGGACAGCTCTGGGTGGAATTGCTTCGATTCTATGCTTTAGAATTTAATTTGGCTGATTTAGTGATAAGTATCCGTGTCAAAGAATTGGTATCACGTGAATCAAAGGATTGGCCCAAGAAGCGCATTGCCATTGAAGGTATCTCAAAATGTTTATCTTTAATTTCCTTTTTTTAAGGTAACAGTCTAACAGCATGCTTTTTATTTCCATCTCTTTTCAGCTCCTACATGTAAGGTAGGCCTGACCCCAAAAATGAAATAATATATAATATATAATAAAGTCTTGCATGTGTTATAGTGGGTCATTCCAAGGAACCAAACTGTTGACACTGGGTTTCTTAAATGCTGCAATAAAACGTCTTAACTACTTAAGTAACTAAAATAATGGCTGACTGAGTCCTTGCTTTCTCTGTAAATTCCTTAATGACATAAACACAAGTTTTCCAGTGATGTGTGATTTTTCCCTTTTCCTCTTTACTGTTCCCATGTCTGGATTTTTAGATTTAGTCCTCCCATGGATTTTTGTTGATGTTGTCTAGCATTACAAAAATGAGAAAGCACTTTTTCTTGTGAAAAACAATCTTCTTTGGATTCCACTCCATAGAGAAAGGATAGTTAGTTTTTGAATATCTGCAGTAACATTTAGAACTTATTAATAAAAACACTTTTTCTAGCAAAGATTCATTTAACTGAAAGCAATGTATAAAAGATACACTGATGTGCTCTGTAGACCTCATTAAATGGACTAGTTCTTTCTAAGCTTTGCAAAATCAGGAGGTTGAAACCCCTCTAGAAATCTTAATTCTCCTCCTTCAGATAATTTAAAGAACCTCCTAAATGGAATTCTATTTTTGCTTGATTTTTTTCAAGCTTTATATTGCATAAGAGGGTTTTTTGCATTTTGCATAAATTCTGTGTGCAGTCATGGGGATCTCACATCTTTAAACCCTCCCCTGCAGTTTCTCTGGCTCAGCTCTTCTGGCCAATTGCCTAACCTGCTGGAGTTCTAGGGGAGGAGAAAAGATTGAGAGAAGTGGTGTCTCCTCCTGGTGCCTCCCTCTCACCCCTGAATTCAGTCCAGCCAGTTCAGTGATGGGGCTTCCCAGGGCAGAAGAGTGGAGGTAAGCTCTACAAACCACAGGACCTGGCTGAGTGGGGAGGCAGAGCACTCAGCAGAGCCTGGTGGGAAGACCTCGCTTCCCCAGGGCACAAGAGCCACCCTGATGACATCTTTTTTACCTCCACAGTCACAGAACAAAGTAGGGAAGGGGTACTGGTTCTGAACAGAATGGGTTCTCTTCATTCATAGAGCAGATGTTTAAGAAAACATTTCCTTTTTTCCTTAAGTTATATCTTACTCCCCATCCCCAATTTTTAAAAGCATGTGAGATTCATGATAAATTTTACTGGTTTTTATTTGTTGTCTATTTTTATCTAACAGCAGACTAATTTTTAAAATATAAAGTAGGAATGTATTAAGTGATGGATTTTTGTTGTTATTTTTGTTACAGATCCCTACTCTGTTAAAAGAAACGTGGCAAGGACTCTAAATAATCAACCCGTGTTTGAATATATACTTCATTGTTTAAGGACAACGTATAAATACTTTGCTGTTCCACACAAGATTACAAAATCCGGCCTTCCAAAGCCTCTAAGTACTGCTACGTGTATGTCCAAACATTCTAAAGAAGTAGCAAAGCATGACCTAGAAGTACAAGTGAAAGATGATAAACTCAAAAACTCAGTTTTGGCTCAAAGGCCCAGTGCTGCCAGTTCAACTACAAACACCTGCGGGGGCCAGCCACCCACTCTCAGAGAGACTGCAGAAAGCCTTGGAAGCCCACCAGTGGGGGAAACGGGAAATGCCGGCATCAGTGTCCACCTGGAAAACTCAGACAATATCAAGACACAGGTCCGTTGTGATGATTATGAAGACATTAAAGGACACCATCAAGAAACAGGAAGCAAAAATGGGAAAGGAAAAGTAGGAACGGAGGGCAAGCATCCTTTGGCTGCTCGTGTTCAAGGTTTAAGCAGTAGCAAGCATGGGGAGCTTGTCGTCTGTGACAGCACACGAAATACCGAGACAGACAGCACTTTGAATTTAGAAGACTTCCAAAATCCTACAGCTAAAGAGTGTGATGGATTTGCTACATCAGATGACAAAGCTGTTGTTGATGTAGAAAGCATAGAAGGTGCTGATGAATTCGAATATGCTCTAAGCCTCTCTGCCCCTTCAAGACAGGGCCACACATCAGGAATCATTCACTCTGATGAAGAGGAGGAGGAGGAGGAGGAAGAGGAGGAGGAAGAACCCAGGCACACCCTCATCCGGAGGGAAGATGAAGATGGTATTTCTAATGAGGATGAGTTAGATAACACCTGCACCGGGTCAGGGAACGAAGATGCCCTGTCTGAAGAGGATGATGAATTAGGCGGGTCTGCTACGTACGAAGACTTGAAAGAAAGTGAAAAACATGTGGATGCAGCTCTACTAGTGGAACTTAATAAAATCAGTCTTAAAGAAGAAAATGTATGTGAGGAAAACTCAGCTGCGGATCAGTCTGTTTTTTTCTATGAATTTAGTAAACTCACCTTCACCAAAGGCAAGGTAATCACTGCTACTACTAGATATAAAGAGACTTTAAACAGTTTAATGCATGTAGTTTCAATTTTTATGTACTAAACAGGGCTCTTCCCTGTTTTGGTGGTCTTTATGGAGTTGGTCTTTCACTCCAGTACAACCATGTGGTCTACTTCCCTCCCTGGACTCATGAGAATTTGTATCGGAGAAAGAGAGTGCTGTCGGTAGTGGAAATACCTGCCTTTCCTCCTGAGTTTACAGTAGGGTGTCCTGACTCAGGTAGCATGGAGTGGCTGTACACCATATTTCCATTGCTTTGGAAAGTGAAGAGTAGACTGTGTTTTTTTAAAAAAAGATTCAGAACCTCTTTATTTGGCCAACAAAGCTTTATCTTAAGTCCTGTTTTGCTTTGCTGTCTTCCTGCAGTCTCCTACGGTAGTGTGCAGTTTATGCAAACGAGAGGGCCATCTAAAGAAGGACTGCCCTGAAGACTTCAAAAGAATCCAGCTGGAACCTTTGCCACCACTGACACCCAAGTTTTCAAATATCTTAGATCAAGTTTGTATCCAGTGTTATAGTAAGTTGTTAATATTTTTTCTTATTTGTCAGTATATTGCATTGACATTTTCTCAGGAGTCATCTGAGGAAACACTAAATTGTTGGTTCAGTTGAAAAAAAGAAAAAGTCATCTGAATCACAAACCTGTTACTCCATTACTGGGACTAAGTCTGATCCATTCTCTGACATATCCATAATGTTCTGTGTGGTGCTTATTCTGGTTGAGACACATAAAAAATACTTGTTAGAGAAAGGGAAGGAGGGAGGATCTTCTACATCTTAAGATCAGAGTACTAGCATTTCCAAACTGGTGTCCTTGAAATTTTTTTCTAGGTACAGTTACTAGTATTTTGTGACTGTAAGCATTCCCCAAGTCAAGTGGGGAATAAACTCCCACTGCCCCTCTTCCCTTGGAGATTTGAAGGGTACATTAGCCTAATAATGGCTTCTGAGAAATGTTATGATAAATAACCTATTTAACTCTTTAATCCAACATTTCCAAAATTTGAGCATGGAATCCTTTTAAATTAGTGCTGATTATTAGCCTACATAATAGCCCTTTAAGGAACACAGGTTTGAGGAAGCATTGGAATACAGAGGTTTAAAGTTGTACAAAGAAAAAACATCCAAAGGTGAGGCATGCAGCTGCTTAGTGCAGGACTTGATGCATCACTTTGCTGCATCGTAACCCCTAGTTTCTTTCTTTTTTTAAAACCCTTTTTGGAGTTTATAAGCTGTAAAAGGAAACTGTGGGTCAAATTTTTGTGTTGACACTTCGGGAGAATTCCGTAAAGGCCACCTCCATAGACTCCTGGGGTCTCTGTGAAATTCAGGAGCAGAACCCCAGTTCAGATTGATTTCCATTTCAGGCAGTTTCTTGGTTAGAGAGACTCTCCTTTAAGAAAAGGGCATCCTCTATTTTACATTATTGCTTACCAAGAAGACACATGCAATTTAGGTTTGTTTTTTTGTAACTTGCTAGGGTTTATTTAAAAATACCTATATAAATTTATTTCAGAGAATGTGACCAATCTTTATTTCTGAATGTTTCTATTTTAAACAGAGGATTTTTCACCAACTGTTTTAGAAGATCAGGCTCGTGAACATATTCGGCAAAACCTGGAAAGTTTTATAAGACAGGAATTTCCAGGTAAATAATTTTTAACCTTTAAGAAAAGAAGGGTAGCGTGACCTTCCTTTAGAAGAAGGACCTGTGTCACACAAGCACATTCACTTTGGGAATAAGAAAGTAATCTCGCAGTAATGGTGGGGGCAGGGCTGCAGTGCTTTCTAGCTCACCTAGGATGGCCTTCCCTCTGCCCAATCCTAGCTTATCGAAAGAGAAGGCAGTAGCAGTGTAGGGTTTCTCTTAGCAGGTACTGTAATTGAATTTCATTTAGTATTATGCTTGAAGTCAAATTCACACCTCAAAAAAGTAAAACTTAAAATAGTAGTAAGCTTACATTATTAAATATGTTGAGATGACCCACATTTTTCTTGAAATGTCCTTGCACTTAAGAATGGAGTGGCACCCAGTAATCTTTCATGCCATGTACAGATTATATTTATTTAAAGTAAATTTTGAGAGAAAATAATTTATGACTGGTTGGTAAGAGAACGTAATTATAAGGAGATTAATACAGATAGTTAAGAACTGGGTAGTTTTGATTCATGAGAGGGCCATTTTGATCAGAAGATTAAATGTACTCAGGTAATTAGTTATTACTTTCCATATATCCCTAACAGGAACTAAATTGAGCTTGTTTGGCTCCTCCAAAAATGGATTTGGGTTCAAACAGAGTGACCTTGACGTCTGTATGACAATAAATGGACTTGAAACTGCTGAGGTACAGTGATCACATAAAACTTGAATTTGCTGTGGCAGTGTGATTTGACTGACAGTACAACTTGGTATTTTCCAAATTTATCAGGGCATACCAAAGGAGTATGCCATTTGGCACAATCTCTCTGGCCAAATACATTAAGAAGTGTGAAGGTGAATGTGAGGAGTATCAGGGTTGGTATTTTCAACCCATAGTACAAAGAAGATTTGAGAGCGACATGTGGAAATTCTGCAAAGCCAAATGAGACTCTTCAATGTCCCGTTGGCATGGCCACTAGGCTGACTTTGATGCGCATACCCACATACAGTTTTTGGAAAAGTTTTTTCAAAGGCAGGCAATGTAGTGCAATGATAAGAGCAGTAAATTTACAGTCCAGAGACCTGGATTCAAGACAAACTTGGTTTCACAAATTCCTAAACATGTGGTCTTTGGTTGATAATCTATAAAATGGAAATGCTAATTTCTGTTCCTCTTGCCTAAGGAGACTTCTGTACATAACAGGTATGTCAGGAGTCAGTGAACTGTCGTCCATGGGCTAACTGTAGCTGACTGCCTATTTTGTAAATACAGTTTTATTGGAACTCAGCCACACCCCATCATTTATGTATTGCCTAGGCTGCATTTACTCTAACTACAGAATTGAGTGGTTGCCATAGGCCATATGTTCTGCAAAGCAGTAAAGGTTTACTGGCCCCTAATGAATATGAAGGCATTTATAAAATACAAAATACTGTGTAAAGGTTTAAAGCCAGAGAAGTCCTATGTCCCTATTCCTTTCTATTTTCAACAACAGTCCAAATGCTGTGTATCCGAAGTGAGTGATGCTGCTCCTGTTCAAATCTTCTTATGCCTTTTCTTAGTTTCAAGTCTTTGTCTTTTGAGGATGTAGCTGATTTAGAATAAAAGCCTGAGTTTGGTGAAAAGGAGAATAAGCAATATTGGGTCCAATATGTGGAACACCTATTGTACATCATCAAGATTGACTTTTTACACGACTTGTAAATTAGTTTTAAGGGCAGTTCTAAAATTTCATTTGGAATTAAAATTCCAAATTTGGAGGAAAATTCCAAGTATGTTCTGGGATGTTTATAACAATCATAAGGGCTTATGTTAAACAAGGTTAGCCCAGTGTTTTTGAATATGATTTATTTGAAATGTTACTCATACTTGCTGTAAGACTTTCATTTGTGTATTACATTTTTGGCTAGTCCTATGGAGAAATAATCTGCATTTAATTATTCTCCATGGCAGTCCATCAGCTCTTAATTAAGCTCCAATGAAGGCCTACCCAGAATGAGTAAGAGGAAACACAGATGCTCCCTCTCTTTTACTGGCATACAGGGTACTTCTGAGTAACACTGTTACACCGAGGGGGAAAAATTCTCGTGATTCAGAGACTTTTCTGGGAGCTTTGATTTCAGTCTTTGTTACACCTCCAAAAGCAATCATAAATAGCACCTATGGGGATTTTTGTATCCGTAAGATATTTCCTATGAATGGACCGGTGCTTGCCTGAAAAGGGAAAATATATACAGAATGAGATTAAATTAAAATCATTATTTCTGAATATAATAGAAACCATTTATAACCACGTTAGGAACCTGTCTTTCATTTTTGATACAGCAGTTTGTGCCATTTTTGTTGCAGGGGTTGGACTGTGTAAGAACCATTGAAGAACTGGCTAGGGTCCTCAAAAAACATTCAGGTACCTCTGTAAACTGTTCCTAAAAATATTTTTGTCTTTTTTTGTTAGTGTTTTACATTCTTAGAATTCACTAATGCCAGTGAATCAGTTTAGTGGCTCATTTGCGGCATCTTTACAATGCTGGTGTCCTTAAAAACTTGGGTGATTAAGTGTGAAAGACTGAGGAATTAGTAATAATTTGTGTGCATATGTTGCCCAGCTCAGCTGTATTTCAAAACAAAGCATAAACTACACTGCAAGAAACCTTGGAAATCATTTCGCCATACTGACATGGTGTAAGTGACAGTGCTGGAGCTGCTGATGGTGACGCGGGCCACAGGAGGGGAGGCAGCGTGGACTTGGGGCATGGACCGGGTCTGCGGCTGTGCTGCTCCGCGCCAGTGCGCAGCCCTGAACAGGTCACTTAGCGTCGCCTGATCTCTTTCTCTGCTGAAATGCCACTAACAGGTTGTCTTGCAGCCAGGAGCAGCTATCGATGCTGTTAACAGTGGGAATCTTCTTTTAAAATATGGTTCAGCAAATTTCTGTGCTAAGAGCTGGGAATGAAAGTGAACAAGATATGGTCTGTGCTCTCATGGAACTTAAAATCCATGGCCTATTCATGCAAAGCTTTCTTATATCTCAGTTAAGAGTAGACTTAAATTCATAGCATGGACATGCACACACACAACCATACACCTTGAGTGCCCCCTTGTTTTATTTTTTTTATTTCCAGGAGTTTAAATACAGAGGATACCATGTTATTTAAATAGCAAGGAAAAAAAAACCTTGATTTTTATTTATTCCCACTCAAAATCAACCTGAAACTCCAGTATTATTTTTAATGTGCATAGATATATTTTTTTTTTTTGGTTATTGAAATGGGCATTACCCTCACTTGAGAATTTTGCTTCTGAAGATCTTGTGCTTTTTTATTTTTTTGAAGATTATGCAAAGAGACTAAAATGCTAAGTTGCCACAACTATTAATGATTTAGTGCTCAGCTAGATTTTGACTTTATGAATTAATTTCAGACTTAAAGGAAAATAGCAAAAATTGTATGAAGAACTCTATTCCTTCATTCAGATCCACCAGTTGTTAACATTTTACCACATGTGATTTATTATTCTCTTGCTTTCTCAGTTATTTTCAGTACCACTAGAAATCAAAATGCAAACAGCATGTCCTTTTCCCCTAAATACTGCAGTGTATATTTCCTAAGAATTAACCTTGTTAAACACAGGTCATTTTTAGGCCAGAAATGACTTAAACACACAGGCAATATAAGGGAATACAAATTGCATGAAACAATAATTCAATAATCGCTAAAGGGCTATAATTAAAACTTAGTATCTTTAAAAACCAGGTATTTTATTAGATACCTACTAGGTTCCCAGCACTGAATTGGGCTTTTAGGGGTAGAAAAATAAAATAAGTCAATACAAGTCTTTCCTTTGACAGCTTTCAGATTAAAAAAGATAAGATAATTTCACAGACATATAATAATCTAAGAGTATTCATTTATCAAAATGTTTGTCAAACATAGAGTCAGAGACTATTCTAACTTCAAAATTCAGTAAATTCCGAGGAGAGATTCTGGGAAAGAGTTGCATAGGGGAGGTTCATGGAAGGGACGGTCTTGTTCTGATCTCAGATGATGAATACAGTTTGAAAGGATAGGAAAAAGAAGTTATTCCTAAGAGAGCATGGATGTGAACCTGACAATTATTACAGTATGTTTTGGAGGACAGTGAGAAGACTGGTACATTTCAAGGAGTTTTGAGTAGGAACTATTAGGAGATAAGGTGAAGCCTAACATATTTGGAAACCACTGAAGTTTCTTCAGGAGACGAAGAACCCCATAAAAGCAAAACTTAAACTTTTTAGGCAGCTAGTATAGTATCTTAGGGAAGGTATAACCTAAGTGAGAGGGCAGAAGGCCCTTAACCAGATACCAGTGGTCCTAAAAGGAAAACGGTATGGAGGATTCGCAAAGAAAATTTCCTAGATTTAGTACCCACAAGTGGGAAAAAGGGGTTCAGGCTGTTTTCTAGGCACTTGAGAAATGGAAGTAATTACAGAGAACACCTGTGTGTAGATGTTTAGTTTGTCGTGGAAGTGTTATGACAGTTCAGCGGACAACTAGAAGTGCAGAGCTGTCGGTCAGGATGGAAGAACAAAGGAAAGCAGTCTTGCATTGAAAGCCTTGAAGAGAGACATGAAGAATAAAACAATTCTAAGGGGTCATTTGAGAGAACTTGAGGACTCAACCTTAATTTCTGTGGGTGGAAATTAAGAAAAGACACTGAAAAAAGCTGTTCGAATGATATAATAAGAATCAGGGTGATGTGCTGCATGTAAGTCCTAGAGGACAGATTTGTGTCATATTGCTTTATGTAGGTTTCTAAGTGTCAAGTTCCAGAATGGGAAAGAGAGAAAAAAGTTGTTTGATTTAGAGGCAGTATAGGAATGTAGTGGAAGTCCTGGAAGCAGACTCTCTGGTTTTCAGTCTTGGCCCCTCACTCATTGGCTGTGTGATGCTAGAGAGTCACTTGACCTCATAAGTATGCAGTTTCTCATCTGCAAGTGGGAAAACAGTAATAGCATTTAATATCAAAAATGGTAATAAAGTAAAGGGTGTAGCTTGTGCTATATTTTCAACAAATTTGAAATTCCTGCCCCTCTTCCTGATCAGTATAAACTAGACTTCTTCTGTCTCTCACACAGATATTTTCTGCTAAAATTTACTCTATCTGCATACTTTTTTCCTGAGTTCTGGATCAGTGTCTGTCTGCCCCCTAGATATCACTGCTTAATTCTCAGAAGAAACTCAGGCTGCAGCATCTCAGCATGAATTCATCTTTCCCTTTACTGTCTGCCTTCTGCTACAGCCACCACTACCTGCCCTTCCCTTCTGAGTCTGCTTTCTTGCTTGTTGACATTGACATCCGTGTAATCACCAAAAATGGTGAATTGATGATCAGCTTGTCCTCGACTAGATTCAAAAGAAGTTTAGAGTAAGTCATACATAGATTTGAATTACACTCCACAATTTGCCAGCTGCATATTCCTAGGCAAGTTAATTCTCTGGGTCTCTGTCATCTCATCCATTAGGTAAGTGTGAATAGTTTAGGAGGCAGTGTTTATGATGGATTCTGAGTACTCAGGAAACAGTAGCTCTTGCTGTCATAGCCCCCTTCTCCCTCCCCTATCACTCACCTCCACATCCCCAACCATCCAGCTCTGAACGCCCTCATGCCTTTCTTACTGCTTCTCTCTATCTCCATGCCACCATGGTAATTCAGGCCCTGATGACTGCATGATAGGCACCTGTCCTTTATTCCAGGTGCTCCCGTCTGTCCACTGCCACAGGATTGTCTAAATAGAAGTGGTCAGATTTGCCCCAGCCTGTCCCAGTTTATTGGCTTCTCTTTGCCTCTAGAGATAATTCTTAGCAGGATATGTATGTTCTTTCTTTGGACTCTTC
The DNA here is from genome assembly GCA_032199065.1 of Smutsia gigantea. Classification (NCBI taxonomy): domain Eukaryota; kingdom Metazoa; phylum Chordata; class Mammalia; order Pholidota; family Manidae; genus Smutsia; species Smutsia gigantea. Next base: position 21,164 of record JAVSCE010002732.1, on the reverse strand, counting down.
CCAGTTTCTACCCCTTTTCTTATCATTTCCCTCAAATCCCTTCTAGAGCCTGCACAATTCCATGGAAGTTCTTGGAACATGGTGTCCGTCCTGTTTCAGGCATCTACCCTTTCCGTGTGCAGTCATCCTTGTCTGCTAAATCCCCTCAGCTGCTTACCTCAGTTTTTACCTATTGTTCTCCTTTTTCAACACCTTTCTCAGGCAATTTCCTCTCCCGTTGAAGTTGATTTCTTTCTTCTGTCAACTTCTAGCTCAGATGATTGCACCAGAGGCTTTTCTCCACATTAGATGTAGTCAGATGCAGAGAATAGGTAGGGCCCATGTAGTCCATCCAGACTCAAGTAGTTGCCTCTGTTTCGCTGTTCATTAGACTGACAGACCACCCCCCACCCCACCCCCCCCACACACACATGCACACATATGATCTGGTGGGCTCCTGGGGGACAGTGGCTGCCTTGTTGATTCTTGTACTTCAAATATTGATGTGTTTAACAAATGTAAACTTTGCAGAAAAGTCTTTCCAAATGTCTGCTAATAACAGAATTCCTTGACTAGTCCTAATGCCTTCAGTGAAAATAAGCTAAAGCTAGGTTTACATCATTTTATGTTGGAATATTTTAATGTAAGATCAACTTACATTTTCAGCTGCTGTATTTAATGATACTATCTTACTTCCCAACTTAGGTCTGAGAAACATCTTACCTATAACAACAGCAAAGGTGCCAATTGTCAAGTTCTTCCACTTGAGAAGTGGTCTGGAAGTGGACATCAGTTTGTATAACACATTGGTAATGTATCTCTCTAGGCTTTTTCCTTGGGGAGATGAAGGGAAACAAATTTACAGAATCTCAAAATTAAGCCACTCATTCTTTCAGTTATTTATGAGTGCTTGCTGTGTTCTGGCAGTATTCTGAGGCTGGGATGTAACAGAGAATTAAGTTAATATTAGTACAGTTGACCCTTGAACAGCAAGGGGTTTGGGATGCTGACCCTTCCATGCAGTCACCATAACTTTTGACTCCACAAAAACTTAACTACTGATAGCCTACTTCTGACCAGAAGCCTTACCAAAAACATGAACAGCAGATTAATACATATTTGGTTTGTTATATGTATTATAGTCTGTATTCTCACAATAAAGTAAGCTGGAGAAAAGAAAATCGTTTTTCATACTGCTGCAAAATTTTTCCAATATATTTATTAAGGGAAATCCAAATATAAACGGACCCGTTCCGACCAGTGTTAATTTAGGGTCAACTATATTCGTTTAAAATGAGGTCAGAGTGGCAGGTGCTTTCAGTTTGGCTTGAGTTTTTAGTGTCGCAGTGTGTGTTTGTGTCTGTCTATATTTCGGTCCTCTTGTCTTTCATTTCATTCCTGGTTTGCTTCAGGGCTTTATGGGACCTCTCTGGCTCCTAAGGGCATTTAATTTAAATAACACCAGGGTTGGGTGGGGGAATCTTAAACATCTACTTAAAGGGAACTGATTATTTTGATAGCCCTTATTTTCCAGGAGTACTGTTCAAAGGACATATTAACAAAATGAGAGTCATAAAATCAAGTATCACTGAACAATTCTTAATTATTATCTAGTAAGTTAACGAAGCTTGTCTTTGGGGGAAAGATTAGTTTTAGTCTGAATGTCTTTATCCTAAAGTGAATTACAGTGTAAACCTTCCCAGAATATTCCAGTTTAAAACTTCTTCTAATTGGTAGCCTTATAGTGTAATTTTCCTTTTAACAGGCTCTTCATAACACAAGACTCTTATCTGCTTATTCAGCCATTGATCCCAGAGTGAAATACTTGTGCTACACCATGAAAGTATTTACAAAGGTGAGTGTGCTTCCTTTTGTGGTTTATCAGGAGATTTCATTGCATCTTCAAACCTTGTGGAAAACAGAAGTCTATATTTTTTAAAGGACCATAGCCATGTTAAATGCTTCTTAGAACTATTTGGGAAGCCCTACTCAGCAATGTACAATTGTATTGTCTTAAATTTTACATGGTAATCTGGTCATGCTTGTGGCTGGTAGTTCTGCTTTGTTAGGAGTGTTTTTTGTTTTATTTTGGATATTCTTTTGGTTGGTCTTGTGTGGTTTTGTTGGCACATGTTAGCATTTGAAAAGGTCCTTTTTTTATTAGTGCCCTATACAAGCATTATTTTTAGTAATAATGGAATACTGCAAACTAAATAGAAAATATTGGTGATCTTTTGTTCCTCATGTCCCTTCTCTCGAGATGTGTGATATTGGCGATGCATCCAGAGGCAGTTTATCATCATATGCATACACGCTCATGGTGCTCTATTTCCTCCAGCAAAGGAACCCACCAGTCATTCCTGTCCTTCAAGAGGTATTAGTACATGAAATTGCGTTTCTCTTCTGTAAAGCTGGCTAATCTTTGAGCCCTCTTCCTTCTCTCAAATTCTGTGGTTCTTAGTTAAATTTTTAACTATTTTCCTTCAAGTTTTTGTATCAATGCATTAAGTTTGTAATCCATACTAATAGTTTAAAAATTAATTTCAGATATACAAAGGTGAAAAGAAACCTGAAATATTTGTTGATGGCTGGAATATTTATTTTTTTGATCAAATAGATGAACTGGTACGTATTTAAGAGTAAAGATTTTCTTTACTTCCTTGAATAAAGTTAGCTATACTATGCTACAGAGTAGATGGTCAGCTATAGTATCACTTGTTATTTATTTGTTGTGATAGCAAAAAGCTAGCATATACAGATGTTGCCTTTGAAGTTGAAAACACTTTCATTAAGCCAGGTGAGTTTCTAGGAATTATATCTAGGATTTCTTTAATGCCTAGTAATACCAAAAAGTTAGGTAACTTTATTCCAAAAGAACAAATACTTGCTTTGTGGTTTTCTATAGGGAGTTTGGAAAAACTTTCTTTGAGTTACAGAGACCTAATAACCCAGGCAATACAAAGGCCCTTTAAAGTTTATTTCCAGATTCTTCCACAAACATGCGTTCTGAGGTTTGACATTTAAAACCCTGAGCTCTCCCTATCTCCAACTCATAGGGTAGAGATTAATAAACTCATGGAAATGGTATTTTAAAAACAAAAGAAAAGTTATCTAATTATATTTTTACCTATTTAAACTAATTAATTAAAATAAGTCCAAATTTACTCTCTTTTAAAGATACATATGAATATTGATATTAAAAGTTTACTATAGAGCATGACATCTCTTGTTCCCTTCTATTTCTAGCCCACCTATTGGCCAGAATATGGAAAAAATATAGAGTCGGTTGGGCAACTATGGCTGGGACTGCTTCGTTTCTACACGGAGGAATTTGATTTCAAAGAGCATGTTATTAGCATCAGAAGAAAAAGTCTGCTTACAACTTTTAAGAAGCAGTGGACCTCAAAATACATTGTTATTGAAGGTACAAATAAAATTAAACTTAAAATTGAATAGGATCTAGAGTTGGAACTATGAGGGCATCTTTCTTCATTGTTAAGAGAGTTCTTCCAGAGCAGCAGTGCGCCAGCAATTAGAATGTGCACACAGCCATCCTGTTACTGTCCACATCAATCAGGCTTGTCTGTTTCCAGCATAAAGATTTACTCTTAAATGACCATGCTCTCCTGTGAGGCCTCTCACACATTCAAAAGTCTTTGTTCATCATGACAGATCTTTTACCTTTGTTGAATACGGACTGGAGAATAAGGTTGCAGTAGAGATAAGCCAGCTTCAGAATAGTGGGACTTTCTCATAACTTCCTATTAAAGATTTGAAGAGTGCTAGCAAGTGATTTTTCAGGATCCTTATTTGCTCTTATTGAGGGAGGGGTTTGCCTATAAGTAATACTTCAGTTTTGACATTTTGCCCATTCTGAAGCCTTTTCTTCCATTGAATGCAAGGATCCATGGACCATTTATGTTGTATTTAATTATTTCCAATTTGTAGGATTTTAATTTTAAAGAGAAAGTGGAGTTTAAATGCTTTAAAATGAACTGAGAAATAGCTTAAGAAATGTTTCCTTGATTTTAATCTCTTTTTACTCCTTTATTTTTTTAGTGCGTTCAGATCACCTAAGTGTACGTGTTGCTTTAGATTGCAAGGTAGTGCTTTCATCACTCCCTCTGCCATTCGGCAGCTTTGGACCACTGAACATTGGGAAAGTTAAATTCAGATCTCAGTGGGTTATAAACATGCTTTTAACTTCTAGAATCTCATTCATCAAAAGCACAGAACTTTGTCCTAACCCTTTCCATTATCACAGTGGGTTCTTAGGGCCTGCCAATTATTCATATTTTATTTTTAATTTTTAAGGCCTCATTATCTTTTGCTTTTTATTTTCACATTACTTTTAGATGAACCCTTATATTTTATATTACATTGCTTTCAGATGAGCCCTTGGTAATAGGCTAAATTAGAAAAAAGACTTTTAACCAGCTATTCTAGAACTGAGAAATGTCAGTGGTGGGGGTGTATGGTGTTTGTAACTACAGTGGCTTATATGGCAGTATCTCTGCTACACAAGACAACCGGAAATACTTCCCCACACAGACATAGCAATCACCAGAAGAAAACATGATGAAACCTACTAGGAAGGTAAACCTTATAGCAATTATTAGTGTAGGGTTAAACTGAGTGAAGGGTCCTATAAGTGCAGTAAACTTAGCCTAAATTCCAAGTGGTATACCCCAGGTATACTACTTAGAAGCATAACAGACAACTAGAAGGATGCCCCTTTTTACTTCTTTGCTCCTTTTGTGTATACTTTATACATTCAATCCTCCATTTTCTTAATGAGATAATCCCCCAAAAAAGATTTGGGGTTTTATTTTTCCTTTGCTTTCTTGCATTTGTTTTTTGGCATTTGTTGGAAATTTGTTGGAAATAATGAAATACACATGATGTTTACATTATTAATTGTTAGAGTGTATATTTGTTTTAAATCATATATAAAATAGTATTTTGATTTAGAAGTAGTATTTTACCTCCATTTATTTCATGAACCAGTTAATTCAGATCTCGCATATATCTTTGACATTGGCATTTTTTTCATCATTCCTACCATTTCCTGGGTCATCTAACAAATAATATTCCAGAACACATCATCCATATACCTAAGGCCCTTGAGATGCAGACGTTTAAGACCATAGGGGAGTCCTTATATGAAGCTTTTACTGGAAAATGAGATCCAGGTAGCCATTGGCATGCCAGCAGGACAGGCATATGTGTCTTTTATTTTAACTTATTTTAAAGGTGCTTCATGATCTCCATGATGAATTATTTTCTTTTGAAAGCCTTGTTAGTTAGCAGGAACATTCAGTGCTAAAATGTTTTCAATATATTTGTGACCTCTATATGCCTCCAAAACTAGCACCGTTAGGTAATATCAGACTAATGTGTCTTCTCCAAACAGGATTTTGTTGTTCAGAACAAGGCAACTCCCTGTTAATATGAAGGACTCTATAAGGATTCAAATAAAAAGCAACAACCTCTGTTCTGATGGACACTTCTGGGAAAAAGCTTGCCTTATATTTAGGAATATGTGTTATTTAGCTGTGTTATAGACTTGAAACTCATTAAAAAGACAGTCATTTAATACTTCTATTAATGATAAAGTAACACTTTTTTCTTGTTATATAGACCTCAGTGTATGAATAGCGGCATTTCCTACTTGATTATCTTTTTTGTTCTCGTTAATTTTCTTAGATCCCTTTGATTTGAATCACAACCTTGGAGCTGGATTATCAAGGAAAAGTAAGTTAGCTTTGTTTATAAATATTATCCTAATCTTTTTTTCTTTTAATCCATCTAACTGAGCATTTATTCTTTTTTTCTAGTGACAAATTTTATAATGAAGGCTTTTATTAATGGAAGACGAGTATTTGGTATTCCGGTCAAAGGATTTCCGAAGGATTACCCATCAAAAATGGTGAGTATCTGTTGGAAATACAAAAAAAAAAAAAAAAAAATTCTAAAAGCCATTACTAAGCCCCTAATTTGTACACATTACCTCATTAATTATTTACATACTGTTTACATCTAATGAGTGTAGCCAAGATAACCAATTACAATACAAAATTATTCCTAAAAACATTTTTTTTTTCTACAAGCATTTTTTTTAAAAACACTGTTTTGAGGCCATTTATCAGGAGAATGGGGAAATAGCCAGAAGTGGAGCTTGGGTGGCAAAAGTACAAATGTTGTTTTCTGCTGCTTTCTTTGCTGATATGTGGGTAGTGTTCTTTTCCACCAGCAATGCCAGTTGAGTACTCTGTGCCAGCCTCTACCAGGCCAGTTTGCACATACATAGGGACATCCTCCGCCCTCTTCATGTGAACTCCAGATATTCCAGTCTGCTTGCAAAGAGCAATAAATCCCTTAATGAGACCAGGAGAGAGAATGCTACCTGTGCTGGAGAACTATCTGTTCCATGTAACCTGATCTGCAGGTTTTTATGGCACCATAGTCACTAAAAACCACAAAACTCATTTCAGTGAGAGAAAAGAGGGTGAGAAACAAGGAGGTTTTATGTTAAGAATAGTTTTTTTTCCTGCATTATTTTCCTTAATAAAGACTTCAAAAGAAACTTAAGTGCAAGGATGCACAGGCATATTCAACATTTCATTACATCTGTTCTAATTTTTGCTAGATATTGCTGTGGTGGTCATCTCCCAGGTGCTTCTGAAACTTGTTCAAACAGATGACTGGGAGATTTTGTTAAAAATGTAGATTCTGATTCCGGAGGCTTGGGATGGGGCCAGAGACTCCGCCTTTCCTAAAGCTCCCAAGTGATGCCTGTTGCTGGTCCCTGCCTTAGTTTCAGTGGCAAAGAGTCTAGAGTCCAGACCATTGTCTTTCCTTTCTTCCATTATCTTCCTTCAGAAGCCACAAAAAACAAAGCAGTAGCACATAGTGTCTTTTCTTTTGTATAATCTATGTGATGCAAATCATGTCCTGCAGTTCATTAGGTTCTAACCTTTTCATTTTATGAGAAAATGAGGCCGTTGTACTTGGCCTCCACCAAGTGCTGGGGAAGTTGACTCAGGGGGATGTATAATGCTCTTAGAAGTGTGCTGGGAAAAAAAGGCTACCCTTATGGTTACAGTTAAACAGTCTTCTGCATGAACAGCAATGAATAAAAATGACTTTATGTAAAACTATCCTGAATTAGACCTCATAGTGGTTTGAGATTTGGGAATTAGGCAGTATAATAACTACCAAAAATAACCACATGTGATGACATGATATTGTACATAAAAAACCCTAAAGACTCCACTCCAAACTATTAGAGCTAATACCTGAATTCAGCAAAGTTGCAGGATACAAAATTAACACACAGAAATCTGTTGCTTTCCTGTACTCTAAAGATGAGCTAACAGAAAGAGAAATCAGGAAAATAATTCCATTCACAATTGCATCAAAAACAATAAAATACCTAGGAATAAACCTAACGAAGGAAGTGAAAGACCTATACCCTGAAAACTACAAGACACTCCTAAGAGAAATTAAAGAGGACACTAACAAATGGAAATTCATCCCATGCTCTTGGCTAGGAAGAATCAATATTGTCAAAATGGCTATACTACCTAAAGCAATCTACAGATTCAATGCAATCCCTATGAAAATACCAACAGCTTTCTTCAATGAACTGGAACAAATAATTCTAAAACTCATGTGGAACCACAAAAGACCCCAAATAGCTAAAGCAATCCTGAGAAGGAGGAATAAAACGGGGAATTACGCTCCCTGACTTCAAGCTCTACTACAAAGCCACAGTAATCAAGACAATTTGGTATTGGCACCAAAACAGACCCACCGACCAGTGGAACAGAATAGAAAATCCAAACATTAACCCAAATATATACAGTCAATTAATGTATGATAAAGGAGCCTATGGGGAGATGACAGCCTCTTCAGCAGCTGGTGTTGGCAAAACTGGACAGCTACATGTAAGAGAATGAAACTGGACTACTGTATAACCCCATACACAAAAGTAAACTCAAAATGGATCAAAGTCCTGAATGTAAGTCATGAAACCATAAAACTCTTAGAAAAAAACATAGACAAAAATCTCTTGGGCATAAACATGAGTGACTTCTTCATGAACATATCTCCCTGGGCAAGGGAAACAAAAGCAAAAATGAACAAGTGGGACTATATCAAGCTGAAAAGCTTCTGTACAGCAAAGGACTCCACCTGTAGAACAAAAAGACATCCTACAGTATGGGAGAATATATTCATAAATGACATAGCCGATAAGGGGTTGACATCCAAAATATATAAAGAACTCACGCACCTCAACAAACAAAAAGTAAATAATCCAGTTAAGAAATGGGCAGAGGACATGAATAGACACTTCTCCAAAGAAGAAATTCAGATGGCCAACAGGCACATGAAAAGATGCTCCACATCGCTAATCATCAGAGAAATGCAGATTAAAACCACAATGAGATATCACCTCACACCTGTAAGGATGGCCAACATCCAAAACACAAACAACAACAAATGTTGGCGAGGATGTGGAGAAAAGGGAACCCTCCTACACTGCTGGTGGGAATCCAAATTAGTTCAACCATTGTGGAAAGCAGTATGGAGGTTCCTCAAAAAACTCAAAATAGAAATACCATTTGACCCAGGAATCCCACTCCTAGGAATTTACCCTAAGAATGCAGCAGCCCAGTTTCAAAAAGACAGATGCACCCCTATGTTTATCACAGTATCATTTACAATAGCCAAGAAATGGAAGCAACCTAAATGTCCATCAGTAGATGAATGGATAAAGAAGATGTAGTACGTATACACAATGGAATGTTATTCAGCCATAAGAAGAAAACAGATTCTACCATTTGCAACAACATGGATGGAGCTAGAGGGTATTGGGTGGGAAGGGAGGGACAAGGGGGAAAAAGGGGCATTACGATTAGCGGACGTAATGTTGGGGGGGGGTGCGGGGAGGGCTGTACAACTCAGAGAAGACAAGTAGTGATTCTGTAGCATCTCACTATGCTTATGGACAGTGACTGCAATGGGGTTGGCAGGGGGGACCTGATGGAGTGGGTAGTTTAATAACCATAATATTGCACATGTAATTGTAGATTAAGGATACCAAAATAAATTTAAAAAAAATAACCACATGTTAAAATTGAGAAATAAGATTCCTGATTGATACCTGGTTAGTTTTTGTGTCTTGATCTCACATTAAAGCTCAGATTATTATATATTTATGTTCTGCTAGGAGTACTTTTTTGATCCGGAAGTACTAACTGAAGGAGAGCTAGCCCCGAATGATAGATGTTGCCGAATTTGTGGGAAAATTGGACACTTCATGAAGGACTGCCCTATGAGGAGAAAGTAAGTAAATGTTGAAAAGAGGTGGTTTTGTTATTATTTTCTTGTTGTACCAGTTCTTAAATGAGGTTCTAAGGAAAAGCAAATAGACTTATATTAAATCCAGCAGTTTCTCTGATAAAATTAAGATTTTTTACAATGAAAACAAAGTGATTTAAAACATGGCATTAAGTGCAGATGACTAGGATTGATTCAGGTATACAGGTGACAATCTTCCAGGTCTGGTCCCCTTTCCTAATTTGATCACAGTTCTAATCTTTAACCAGTCATTTGGTTATCAGCCTCTCCAGCATGGATGGAAGAAGAGGAAACTAACTTCGCTTTTACAGCAGTGAGAAGTGGTTCAGAGTCATTCCAGTCAATGACAAATAAAATGGGTTCCTTCAGAGATCAGTGACACTTCTAATGTACAATAATTGGAGTGTGCCATGTTGGGATTTAGACTCACTAATAGTTTACCAGAGTACAGGAGCCCTCACTTGTCTGCTGCTGAACTCTGAGTAGCCGCTGTGGCAACCTGCTCAGTGTGGTCACCGTGCTCGCTCCTGGCGAGGTTTGTGGGAGGAGGCAGGGCATGTGTTTGATTGCTCACTTGGCACAGACTGTTGCTTTGGATGGTGGCAGTGTTTTTAACTGGACAGTAATATTCCCATTTAAAAGCATGTTACTTAAAATAAGTCACCATCTGGAATTTACAGCTCTTATTTAGTACTTAGTACTTATTTTGTTTTTTATTCAAATAATCATTTGATCATGCAGGGCAAGCAAGAAATTATTTTGACATTTTAAGAACATAAATATCCTTACAAGCATTGTTCTCTTGTGAACTTAAAGTTTCATATCTCAAATTTCCACTGCCGAGTAAAGAATGCTAATGGGCCAAGAAAGCTCCCAGGATAATTTGAGCATTGTCACATCAATATCAAAGTAGGTACTGAACCAAGGAGTTGCACTAATTGGAAATACTGGTTTTACAGTGCTAGCGTAACTGAAAATGAAAAGAAAAACTACACCCTTAAGACCTGAGGTTGCTTCTTAATAGAGAAGATGGGCTTAAATTTGTTAAATTCTTGTTTTTCTCTCTGGTCAATCTTCTCTTTCTGGTTATCTCCCAAACCTAGAGTGGTCCTAATATTTGTTAAGTTTCTGTTTAGATATTTCATGCTAGTCTTACATCTTCTATAGAGTGAGACGACGGCGAGATCAGGATGATAGCCTGAACAAAAGATACCCTGAGAACAAAGAGAAAAGAAGCAGAGAGGACAAAGAAATTCAAAACAAGTCTACAGAAAGGGAGGTAGCAACAAAAGAAGAGAAGCCCATGCAGTGCACACCTCAGAAAGCCAAGCCAGTGAGGGCAGCTGTTGACCTGGGGAGAGAGAAGATTCTCAGGCCACCAGTGGAAAAATGGAAGAGACAGGATGACAAAGACTTGAGAGAAAAGCGTTGTTTTATTTGTGGAAGAGAAGGGCACATCAAAAAGGAATGCCCGCAGTTTAAAGGCTCTCCAGGTATGGACACGAGTTTCACCTTGATGTTTGTACTCACATCTCATGGGAAAATCTCTTTTTTAAAGCTCCTTATTATTTTAATCATATTTATTTCTTTAACAAATCTATTACTGAAAGAGATTCTGTTTTTAAGAAACAAAGGGAAGTCCCCTCTTCCCTTTAATTCTGACCCTCTGTATGTTTAAACACTTACTTCTGGTTTTCTTAGAAGCTTATGAAAGCCATTTCATTGACAGTTCTAAGATTATCAATGAATTAGAAACCTGGTACCTAAAAAATGTAACCCAAGTGACCAAAAACCTTATGTGCACTTTTGAAGTGGACGCACTGACCAGCTGTTGGAGAAGCATAGCTAAAGTTATCTTAGGACCATACTGTGTGTACCTGAGCCACTTGTATTCTTGTTGAAATATATGACCAGGTAAGGGACTAAAAGAAAATACACTACACAGTTAACAGGGCTAATGCAGAAGAGAATAATGGGAGATTTTATCATTTTAATATTTTGTGTATATTGAGCATGATTATTCTTATGATGAGTAAAAATGTATTATCCGCCTGTAGTGGAAGATCATCCAGTGGATCTGAATTGGCCCTTTCCATTAAATTGGCAGAGTGTCCATTGTGGGTGCCTTTTGAACAGGCCTTGCAGAGTAAGAGTGCCTTGTGTGTGTGTGTAATAAGTTATGATTTACAAAGCAGTTCATAACGCTCTCACTTTGTTTCTCAGAGCAAACCTCTGTAGTTGATGATATTTGATTAGCAAAGAAAAGAAACCCTGGCAAGTAATATTTTTTATTAAAATAGAAACTTTATTCCTGTCCTTAATTGTATATGTTTATGGACAGCAGAAAGTCAGCATTGCTAACAATTGCCTTAAAATACTCTAGAGTTCATTGTTTCTGGAACACAAGTACCTCTCTTCCATTTTGTAGTATTGTATCAGTAATACAGTGCCTCTTTTTGTTAAGACAGAAAACTTTTAGATCATCTATCCTTATTTTTTTTAAAGTAGCTTTTAATGGAAAGAAGTGTATTTTTAAATTATTTAATTATTAGTTCTAAAATAGGTCTTAAATGTGTATAGAAGATGCAGCTTGCTTTACTTGTAAGGAACTCAAACTCAAGCTCAAGTTTTTTTGCCCTGAACATGGGACATAAACCAGAATAAAATGATATTCTTTTATGTTTATAATAGGTAAATATATTTAAGAGAAAATTTTAAATTGCCGTAGCTCACATTCCCTGAGCACTTACTGTGGGTCAACCACTGTTTGAAATACTCTACATGGATAATCATTAAATTCTCACCACATCCCACAAAATGTGGCATTACTGATATATCCCCAGTTTACAGATGAGGAAACTGTAAACAGTATAGACAGGGTAAGTTTTACCAAAATTATTTTTGTAGGCTGTCTTCAGAAGAACTCAAGGTCTGTTTACCAATAGCATAGAGCCCAGGGTCATTGTGTTCCTCCCTGGTAAAAAGAGGCAGTGAAAGGGAACTCTTGCCTTCCCCCAGCTTTGATGGATTTCTTCTTTCTACCTAGTAGCAAGTTATAAATTGTCTACTAGTGAAGCTTTCAAAATACAGCAGCGACTGGCAGGCTGGGGGTGGGAGGGACATGGGGCAGAAGCAAATCAGAGAGGAGATAACCTGGGGTGGGGGCTGAGGCATTATCAAAACTAAGGAAAAGCACTGGAATCTGGGTTTCTTCAGAATGCAGTGTTTACACATTGAATCAAGTAGTTACCATGTTATGAAATTAAATAAGAAGGCTAGGTGGGGCTGGAGTCTGGTCAGTTTCCTCCAGTAGCAGTCCAAAATAATCAGCTGCTGCTTCATATCTGAAAAATATACTGCTCCCTCTCCATTCTTCAAATATGTTATTTTGTCCACTGAACAGAGCCTCTGTCACATCAACAGAAAATCTTTCTGTGAAAGTTTGAACACAGGCCTACCGCTTTCAGTTTAAAGTGGGAACAAAAAGTGTTGATTTCTTTCTCAGGTATGTCTAAATCAGATTGTGTGTTTGGCGTACCTTCTCCACCTAGCCCTTTGAGACCAGCTGGCACATTTGTTCAGGTAATCCTGGCTCATCATCTGTCTATTCAGCAAAAACTGAGTATTAGCAGCTCTGTGCCAGGTCGTCAGTGAGATGCTGGCAGGCCTAGGCCCTGCGCCTTTCCTTCTGGCTAACCCTTCTGCTCTTCACTGCCCTCAGTGCAGGGGGCGTGCACGGGGAGGCTTGCTATGCACCGGATAGCAGGGCATGCTTTAAGGATTCCTTCATACGTGTCTTACTTTTCAGTTAACTTGCCAAGTTCTGCCACCCACATGCCTCATTTCAGCTCTCCTTGGATATGGTTACAGTTTTAAAGCTGTTTCAGACGCTATTCCTTTCGATTTTGTAAACCAGTCTATTTCATTTTTTAGGCAGTGCTTTTACATGAAGACAAAAAGAAACAAAAAACAACTATATTTTTGAGTCCCCAGTCAGGTATGTGGGTTTAAAAAAAAGAAATGTGTGTTATTTTATCTACTGCATAGTTTACCACATGCCTTTTGAGATTCCTCCTTTGAATAAATGGTTGTAATAGGGATCGGATGTCAGAATCCCTTGGGGAACTTTATCTCTGAGTAGGAACCTTAGTCTTTAATTATTTGTTCCTCTTCCATGCTTTTTATTTCTGCTTTGAAACTGCCACTGTCTTGTTGGCAGTGTATTCTTCTCATGGAGATTATTTGCCATGCACCAAGATTAGGAAAGAAAGTAATTTTTGGCTTGAACTCCACACTGTCTCAGCCACGTCATTTCCTCACTCCTTCAATAAATATTTTTTATGTCCTCCCATCCCTGCTAAGTGCAGAGTTTGGGCCTAAGTAGTGCAGATTCATTATTCACCAGCAAAGCTCCTTCTCTCCTTTACTGTAAATTCTCATCAGAAGAGAAACAAATATTTCATGTGACAACAGGTGCTAAGAAATACAAAGCAGGAAAGAGGAAGGAAAATGTCGGATAGGGAAGCAGCCTTTGATAAAGTAACATTTAAGCAAAGAATCAAATGAAAGGAAGGGGAAGTCAGGGAGAAATTGGAGTTCCTCTGTTACAGCAGAACTAAAAACAGCTTTTTGTCTTCCAGCATCACTGAGTGAAATGAGCAGGGCAGAGGTGGTAGGAGGTGAGGTCAGAGCAAATAGCTCTGGATCCTGAAGAGCCTTGAGCAATGGTTGGATGGATTTTTTTTCTAAGTGAATTGGGCAGCTATGAGAGGGTTTTGAGCAAAGGATTTGTATTACCTGAATTCTGTTTCAAAAGGTTTGTTATGGCTGCTGTGAGGAATGAGGGTAGAAACTCAGTCCAATGAGAAAGCTCCTGCAGGATTTCAGGGGAGAGGTGGTGACAGCTTAGACTTTGGTGGAAGTTGTGGGGGAGGTGAGGACTGGTCAAAATCTGGATATCCTGAAGGGTGCCAACATGATTTTTTGATGGGTTGCATGATAAAGTATGACAAAATGAATCAGAAGACACTGCAGTTTTTGGCCTTAGCAACTAGGAAAATGGAGGTTGAATTTCCTGTGCTGGAAAAGACTAGGAAGAACAGAGCTCAGTTTTAGACATGTAAGTTTAAGAGGCCTGCGACATAACAGGGTAGAGATGCTGAGTAGTTAATTGGATATACGAGTCTGGAGTTTAGAGCAGAGGTCCAGCCTGGAGATCTGAATTTGAGTTATTTCAGTGTGTAGATAGTATTTAAAGGCCTGTGTCTGAGTGAGATCATGTAGCAAGTCAATGCAGATAGGAGAAAAGCACTTAGGACTCGGGGCAAATAAACAAAGGAGACAGAAAAAAAAAATGGTCAGTGAGAGAGCAGAAGAAGCAAGAGAGCTGGGGTCTGGAATCCGAATAGAGAAATGTCCAAGGAGAAGGGACAGACCACTTGTGGGGATTGCTACTCATACATAGGCTGTTGTGGTTACAGACTGAGAATTAAGCATTGGATTTGGCAATGTGCATGTCACTGGTGACTTTGAAAAGAGCCACTTCTTTGGAGTAGAAGGGAGCAAAACCTGGCGGCCAGGACTTCTGGTGAGAAATGCTGCAAGAGGAATTGGGGGCAACCTCACCACAGCTATGGGTGCAAAGCCCCAGGACCCTCACCCCACCAGAGCCCCAGGCCTATGGACAAATGCTGAAAGGAAGGGGGAACAGGGAGGTGCTGAAGGCCTTTTTTGGGTGTTTGAAGAGTGTTCTTGAGTCTGAAAAGAGAAAGGAGTAATTGAGGGGAAAAAGACAAAACAAAGTAACTTTAACATTCTGAGTAGCCTCTTCAGCCTTTTTTAGAAGAAGGGATGAAACTATAAACTTGATGCAAACATCCTGAGTTGGGGCCTGCAGACATCCTTAGCAACTTAAATACCTGTCTCTGTCTCTCCTCTCTCTTTCTCATCTTGTTCAGTAAAATTGCGGTAAAGGAGGGAAATTACATGAGCACACAGAGCATGTGTAGTCTTTTTAACACGATTATAGTTTGTGAGAAAAGTTTTAAGTTTTTGAAATTTTAAAACTTCTTTGATATAAACTGATATTTTTGTACATGATATAAAACATCCCACATGTTTTATGCTCAGCTTCTAATGTGCAAACACTGTTTGCTTTTAGATTGGAGAGATACCCATGTGAGTTACAGAGTATGAAAAGACTAAGCCATCTCTGCTTTCAGGTGTCAGCTATTGAGGTGTCATTCTCAGACTTTCGGCAGCCTCCTAAATCCCACAGTAGGGGGGCTCTTCCCTGCTTGCATCAGCCCAGTCTGACATAAGCTAGGGCATGCTGCTCTCTCCCTGGGAGAGCTAAGAAGGCTACAGGCAAAAAATTTCGGGTGTCTCTACTTTGAATGTTAACAAGAGAAAAATAAACACAATTTTTAAGTTATTTAACTACTTCCAGTTCTGTTGGCACCAAAATGAATTATCTCAAGTATATGAAACATTCTAAATAGAAATTGGCATTTATTCTTTTGATATGTGAATTTTATAGTTGGGTTATTTTTTTAAATGATAGGGGGAAACATTTGCAGTGGCAGTAGATCTCTTTACAATCAAAAGGCATGGGGATTGAGGTTGGTATGCAGATTGAGGTTGGATGATTCAAATTGAAAGAAACAGTAGTCTTTAGTTACAACCCTTACCAAAGCACAACGGTGTACATAAGGGTACAGATGCAGGAGGTGCTCTGAGAAAATGCAGGACAGCTGTTTCCTGGGAAGGTTTGTAATTGTTCTCAGTGGAATGCATGGACTCAAAAATAATCAAGTTTTCTGGGAAAACCCCCAGAATCAAACAGAAGGGAAATGAGAATGGGGCCTGTGGTGAGGCAATTTGATGACAGTAAGAGCAACCTGGACAGATGGATGAGGAGATTGACAGTCCGCCTCCGGAAGCCACTTCAGCAGATGAAAGTATATGGGAAATGGGCTCTACTTCCCCAAATATGGTTTATGGGATGGTTTCCCATAGATCCTCTGAGAGTTTGAGGATCACATAGTTAATACATGTAAACAAGCCAAAAGAGTACTTTTTTCCAAGCTTCAGCCTGGAACAGATATTCCCAGAACATTTCACATAGGAAGTGCGCTGACCCTTGTGTAGTTGAGATGTTTGCTTTGCCAAGGATGAGGTGGTTAAGAACATCAGCTCTGCAGTTAGACTACACTGTACGATTTTTAGCTTTGTGATCTTGAAAAACCTGCTCAGCCTCTGCTTGCCTCAGTTTCCTTATCTATTACAAGGGGATAATAATAATAATAAACACTGGAATGTCGAGAAATCCATGTGAAAGCACTTAGACCAGCACAGGCACATAACAAGAGCAAAGCAGAGGTTTTGGGGTTGGTGATTGCATAGATACTCCTGCAGGGCATCCATCAGCATTGCTCCACCTAAAGGGTTTACATGTCTTGAAAGTAGAATTTAGTATGATTTTATAAGTTTCTTTTTTTAAGTTGAGAGGAATACAGATGAATATGCCTATGTCTAGGTCTTAGAAATGGCATTACTGATTAACAGTAAGTTAGGATTTCTGTACTCATCTTCTGAGTAAAAGACTTAACATATTTATAAATCTTTTGAGCAACTATAAAACTTAAAACCTAAATTTACTACAGAAAAAAGTTAGTACAGTAAATATGTCTTCTTTATACCAGAAAAAAAGAAAATATCTGAGTTGCTAAAATCTAATAAACTCTTCAAGTAGGTATATGACAACTGTTAAGGCTGTCAAATACAATTATCCATGATAAATTTATCCAAATTGTCTACATAATTATAAATGTGAAATATGTCTCAGCTGTAAGTAGTATTAAATTTCCCGGAACTCTTCTTTCCCATAGTGTTCAGTATGCCTGTGACACACAGGTAGGGTCCTGACCAGAGCCCATTGGTACGGACAACCTCTGCTTTCGCACATTAGCTGTATTGACCTTAGGCAAGAGACAGGCTTCTCTGAGCTCCAGGTGTCTCATCTGGAAAAGTGGCGATAACACCATTGGTCTCATCAGGAACTGAGAAGATTAAAGCACCCAGCCTATAGTCATCACTCAGCCAAGCTCTCTTACCTTTCCTGATACCTCTCTACTCCTTCCCACTAGGATGCACATATTAAGTCTTGACTCCCAAACAGGATTAGTGGTGAATAGAACATTCCATGAATTTCCTTGCTCTTCATTGTTACTGTCCTTCCCCACATAACACATAGCTAACACAAATGCTTTAGATGTTCAGTAAGTTTTGTTCATTAGAGATGTACTCATTTTGAAGGAAGGAAGAAAGTGGGAGAATGGTCAAGAGCATGAGTTTTGAAGTCAGACAAATTTGAGTTTGAAGTGCAGCTGAACAACTTGCTTGCTGTGTCATTTCTGTCAAGTTATCAAATCTCTTTGTGCCTCAGTTTCCTTATCAGTAAATGGGGCTGACACCTCACAGGGCAATTGTAAGGATTAATTTCATAAACACAAAGTCATTAATACAGCATCTGGCACATGTTACCACTCAGTAGATTATCACTAATATGTTAATAGAACATCTCCAACTTTGCTGTATTTTATCTCTTCTAATGTATAGGACAAATATATGATGGAAATTTTTAGAAAACAGTATGTGGAGATTGCAGAACTATAGTCAAACTGATTTTTTATGCATAAGTTAATTACTTTGGTTTACATATAACAATTTACTCAGTATGAGAATCTCAAACTAATTTTCTATTCCATCATCTCCACCTTTTTTTGCAAAGAAAATTACACTTGAAAAAAAACTACCTCTCGCTCTTCATTTATTCTATTTTAATCTCATGGTTTGAAATTGTAAAATTGGAGGTGTTATAAGAAACCAGTAGATATCTTTCTCTTCCTCATTATGATGTATACTATTAGAACTTTTTTCCTTGATGATAATTTGAAAGCCGCCCTATTTTTTAAAAAATGGCCTTCATGATAGTAAAATTTTTTTAAATAATAGAAGTACTTTTTTAAACAGTATGGAGAAATCTTATTATCAGTGATTATAGATCATTTCTTATACCCTTCTTGATATTCCAGTATATGAATAAACCATTATTCACTTAATTATTTAATGGGCTATTTTTAAATGTTTGGTATATCAATGTCTTCAAAACTCTTTTGCCTTTCACACTCTTCCCCAAAATGTTGAAAGCCCATATATATCTCCTATAATATTAAAGATGATATCTAAGTTTTTATCATAGTTGCAAAGCATGCAATTTCTTGGTAAATTTTTTTTGGTAAATATAAATGTTTCAAATTGAAAACTTTAAATCACCCTTATATTGTATCAAGTGAAATATAATTGCCTTTTCATACCTACCTTCATCCATTTACAGCTCTTCTTTAGCAGGGAGAAATTTTACATAATTTCCCTTTCTCCTTGGATTCCTTTGTTTTACTTTCACAAAATTTTTTCTTAAGATACATTTTTATCATATACATTTCAAGCATTTTATTATCAGCCTATCAAGCTATGTAACAAAAATACACAGATTGGATTTTTAAAGTTTTTATTGTCTCAGTGAAAATTTTTCTTCTAAGTTGAGTTTTTACAATTATTAGAACATATAATTGATCAAAACAAACATCACAAATTTTGATTAAAAATTACTTTTATGTTTACTTACTGAAAACAACTGCCACTTAATGAGATTGATGGAATTTTTTACCATGCATCATTTATCTTTGGATCAGTACTACTTATCGCAGAAGTAAAACAGTGTTCCTTACCATTCCTATTAATCTTTTTTGTCTTTATAGTTGCTAGACATTCACAAACCTCAGTAGTCTTTATGATAGCAAATTAAAAATAATAGAAATAATTTCAAGAGTTTGGGAATGGAAAATGTATTGCAACAGTGCCACTGAGTTATTTTCATTCCTTTTTAATGAAATGACCAAAAATCACGTAATTATGTATCATCAGGAATTATTTATGATGATCATCATCTACCAGTGTAATTTAACAAAAGCTAAAAATTTGGGTGACTATTAGGGGCATTCACGTTTACCACAGATATCAGCATTGTTTGCCTCCTGCCTCCCCAGGTGTTTTCACCCCAGGGCTACCACATTAAGGTTTGGATGATTAGGACATATGCCCCTCTTTTATAAAGTAGGGGAAGAAGAGTTGTGAAAGGCACTTGGGAAGGAAAACTGGTGTAATTCCTGGAACCAGCCCACAGCCTTGACCGCAGTGGAGAAAGATGTAGAAGTGGAGATGCTGCAGTTGACTCTTAAACTCACTGCCCACTTGTCCTGTTAAGTTGGCTCAGGAATAGTTATCCAAGTTTGAAGACCACTGTTATATATATCACACATTATAATGAATATTTGTGTCTGTACCTAGTCATTTCCTCAGGATAAATTCCTAATTAGAAGAATGATGGATTAAAAGGTATGTACATTTTGACATTGATGGCAGTGATACTAAAATGTTGACAATCCCAAAGTCATTTGACAACCTGTTTCCCTTTCTTTCACTTGACTGGGATAGTCTGTTTTGCTAATCTGCTTGAATTTCTATTATTGCCATTGAACACTAATATTTTTCACATCTTCCTTTGTATTTCTTCATGTTCATGTCTTTGTATTTTTGTATTAGTGTATTCATCTTTTGTTTTTAGCTCTTCCTACATAGAAATGCATTCATGCTTTGTAACAGGTGGTTACAACATCATTCACCATCGCCACTGCAGTTTATTATTCTTTCAGGCTCATTTATGGTTTGTTTTGCTAACAGACATTTGGTTGCTTGTTTGTTTTAGTAGTCTGATCTAGCTGACTTTTGGGTAGTTTCAAGTCTACTTACACAATTTTAGGAATTCAGTGTTCTTCCCACCCCCATGCCCCTAGGATAAAGTTCGTTCATATTTTATTTCTAGTAGTTTTTTTTTTTTATGTGGAAATTTTGTATATGAAGTTTCTTCAGGTAAGATGAGATTTATTTTTTATACAGGGGATTACATGTTTAAGTGATAAAGTAATAAAACAGTACTATTCTGAGAAAAGAGTGGTTTCTTAACATTTTGGGAAAAATAAAGAATGGCACAAATATAACAACCCATCTACTAGAGAATTGGCACTATTTTTTTTCACATTTTCTTTTCAATCTTTTTTTAATATGAGATCATTAAGGTGGTGGACTTATTACCGCCCCAAGTCTGTTCCGACTGTTGTATCCCCTGTACCCCAGAAGCATCCATTACTAGGCATTCAGGTGTCTTTCCCCTTCTTTTTCTAGACTTCCATATGTATCCTTTAAAATATGTATCCTTGGTGAATTTTTTAATTCAAATGATGTATTATACTGTATAATAAGGATTTCTGCAACCTACTTTTTCACATACTTAGTGGAATGATTTTGCAATTTATATATGCTGCTGTACATAGATTTAGTTTTTGTATCCTCTAGTACGTCATTATATGAACACAATATGTGTATATTACTTAGCATATGAACATCTAGATTGCATCAGATTTTTTGCTGGTATTAATAGTGCTATAGTGAACATTCTTGTGGTAGTCTCCTTAAGCATGTATGAGAGATTATATACTGTTTGTATACTTAGAAGTCAAAATGTTAGGTGCATATGAGCATTTTTAGTTTAGTTAGATATTGCCAAATTTTTGGTCAAAACAACTGGCACTCCCACCAGCAGTGTTTATATTTTCAAATCTGATAGGCAAAAATACTTTGGTGCTGTTCTAATGTATATTTTCTTGATTCTGCTAATGCTAATAAGCACATTTTATGTT
>JAVSCE010002731.1:0-19643 GCA_032199065.1 Smutsia gigantea | reverse complement strand
GCCAGTACGCGTGAGTTGGCAGAGGACACGCCGGGCCCACAGCTTTCTTGGCCGAAGCGAGCTGCGCGGGTGGCCGACGCGGGGCAAGGGCTTCCCTGGCCGGACCTCCCCGCGACCCGGTCCGCAGAGTACGGGGCCGTCTGCTCTCGCCGGTCTGACCACCCTATAACTCTCCAGTCCACTCTACCTGGGAAGCCCTGGCTCTGCCCCGAAACCCCATAACCGGACCCGGCAAGAAGCCCCATCCTCGGGCCGCGCTCCCGGCCCCTTGGGCAGCTCGCCCATCTCCGCGTCCCCACTGCCCTGCACGCTTCTCAGGTCATTTTGTTGTCCGCACAGCCTTTGTAGATTTTTTAATTACATAATTTTTCAAAGCATACTGCTGAGGTCACGATATGTGCACATTTCTGTCCACGGTAGCATCCTCTACATTTGTTCTCTGCAAGGCCGTGTATCTGTAGAGGTCTCTGGTGTCTGTGGGTGTGCACCTGATTTATTAGAATGCCCCTGGATATTGCCTCTTAAACATTTGTCAGAACTTGGTCATTCTGCCAGCGACGTCTCCCTCCAATCCCCTGTTTCCAGAAACCTAGCTGCGAGAGCTCAGGATCGTTTGAAGAGTTTTGTAGATGAATGTCAGCATCTTAGCATCTTTTCATTAACTGTTAAGCCTTTCAGGTCTCCTTCCATTTCCAGCTGGGTTTGCTTTTTCTTGTGAATTTTCAAAATTCCTTTGATTGTATTAAACATAAGCTGTCGTTTTTGCTATTGAAAATATCTTCTCATCCGGTCCTTGGTGGAAAAACAAAAATCCTAACTTGGTATGAGCCAGAGTTTATGTGATTTTGTATCTTGCTTTTTGAAAGGGCCTTTTTCTGTTACTGCAGTTTTTTATAAATATTTTCAGTAGCTGCACAATATTAACCTTAATATCCCTAAATATCTAACTATGGGTGGTGGTCGGCCACTTTATTTCCACAGACCCTTTTATTCTTTGAAAACTAGCACCAGATCCACTATTGTTTTTTGCATTAGGTTCCTAGCTTCATTCTTGGAGACCCAGCTCTCTCTTCAGATCTGAATGTAGCATGTCTGTGAACCAGAGGTGCTGCCAGTGCCCTGGTCGGTCAGCTCGCTGGCCCCTCTCCCGAGAGGACCTGGTCCTGTGCATGACCCCAGATACAGACCCCCTTGCTGGCCACTGACCAGAGCCTTTCAGATGTTTTTAACTATGCCACAGTGAAGAATACATTTTGTGGGTACAAAGTTTCTGCTTGGGCTGATGAAAAATTTGGGGAATAGATAGTGGGGATGGTTGCACAACATTGTGACTACTTAATGCCAGTGAATCATGCAAAGTCGTTAAAACGACAAATTATATATACACACACATTTATCTCCACAATAAAAAATAGTAAAAGAATACATTTTACATTATGATCTTGTACACAAATACGAGAGAAAAGTTTTATGATTCAATACATACTCTAGTGTACTGCCCTAACATTTTCTGTTGTTCTATTTTTATTAATGACATCCTGCATAGGACTCTTCACATGACCTCACAGGGCGACCACCCACTGGCTGGTCACCAGCCTCCACGGCCTCTGGTCCAGGCAGCTCTCTTGGGACACCGCTGGGCTCTCTGGCTCCCCCCTTTGGCGTCCCAGCCAGGCAGCCTTCTCGGCACTAAGAGTCACACTCCCCACTGCCTACCTACCTGGTGGCTGTCTTCCTCCCTCAGCCCCTTCCTCACACCCCCTACTTGCCCAGCAGACCCTGTCCTGGGTAAATGTGACTCTGTGTGGCTGGAGAAGCACTTTACTTGGGGACACTGGTCCCTGGGGCAGTACAGTCCTCCCGACGACCCTACACCTGCCCCGCCTCCCCTGTCCATTCAGGTTCCCACCTTCTGGCAAGGTGGTCCCTACACCTGCCCTGCTTTGCTCTGCTTGCTGTCCTACTGAACTGAAAACACTGATGTGACAGGTGAGTGGTGGTCCTAACCCCTCCCACCATGCTGTCCCCGTGAATACACTGTGTCCTCTGAGACCCTAATGTCCCCTGTCCATGCTGTCTATCCCGTGCATGCTGGAGGGCCACTCCAGTCATGGCACTTCTTTCTCCTGCCTCCTTGGGCCCCTTTACTGTCAGCATAGGAGACATGCTGTCATCTCTATATTCCGCTTCATAGCACCTGCTTCCCAGCAACTCTTGAAAGCAAGACTGCCTAGGAGCAGCTATTACCACACCTCCTGCCTGGGCTGGTCGTCCAAATAGCATCTTGTATACTGGTTGCTTTCTTTAAAGCTTTCTGCCCTTTGGTTCTTCCC
Organism: Smutsia gigantea; assembly: GCA_032199065.1. Taxonomy (NCBI): domain Eukaryota; kingdom Metazoa; phylum Chordata; class Mammalia; order Pholidota; family Manidae; genus Smutsia; species Smutsia gigantea. The sequence goes on along the minus strand of JAVSCE010002731.1, from coordinate 17,310 downwards.
CTTCCTCAGTGGCCACCCTATCACCAGCCCTCCCCATATCCCTGAGGCTGGAGACCCCGAGGGCTCAGTCCTTGGGCAGCTTCTCTCCCCTGCACCCTGGTGACAGGTGGTCTCCCCCAGGCTCGTGACTTTGCGTATCATCTGAACAAAGCCAGTTACTTCCCACCGGGTGTCTCAGCACAGAGTGCCTGACCTCCAGGCCCACACATCCAGCGCCCAGTGACTCCCCTCGGATGGCTGCAAGACACTCCAAACCCACCATGCCCCGAATCAGGCCACAGTGTTTGTTTGCAACCCCAGTAAAAGGTGCTGTTGTCCCCCCAATGCAGGCCGAAGCCCCAGAGACCCGCTCACCTCCTCTGTCCCCATCGTGGGCTGAGCCACCCGCAGGTCCAATCCGCACCCAGTCCTGCCACCAGGACCCTCCGTCGCCTGAGTCACCCTCAGCTCCCGCCTGATTGCTGTCACAGCTGAAGTGGCCTCTGACGGGCAACCTGCGCCTCCTTACCGCTCTTCTTCACAGATTGATTTTTTTTAGAACAAAAGCCATACCCATCACTCCTTAAAAGGCTCCAAGAGCTTTCTGTTTCACTCCCACTAAAAGCCAGAGTCTTTCCAACACCCCACAGGATTGGCCTCCTACCCGTCCCTCCTTATTTCCTACTTTTGTCCCTGAAAGTGTTGAGCCGATTATAATGTTTAGAGGGTCCAGTCCACACAGCTCACCCTCCCTTTTCACACCAACTGCAGGTGTAAGGGTCTCCCAAACAACCTTTATTTTCAACAATTTCCTGAAAAGACTCACAGAAAGCTGTTTGTACTCACAGCTATAGTTTACAACAGAGAGGATACAGACTAACACCAGCCATGGGAGAAGTGCATGGGGCGGGTCTAGGAAAGCAGCCTGCGCAGAGAGCCGCCAGCCGGGGTGCTCTGAGCTGTGACCGGGGCCCCGCGACACAGGCATGACCAACGGGGTGGGTGCTCTGTGTTGCTCTCGGACTCCAGCCCCTGGGTGGCACGGCCCCTACTGCCAACCTTGAGTCGCAACTGTGCTCTTTGTAGTGCGGTCAGCCCCTGAACACCAGCCGGTGCAGTGTCCCCATTTCCAATCACATGGCTAGGCCACCCAAGGACACAGACCCCCGACAAAGACACTCCTGTCAGGGCTTAAAGGCCGCCTCCCAGGAGCAGAAGGCCAAGGCCGGCCTGTGGGGCGAGGCTGAATTCCTGCGGGCAAAGGCCCCGTGCTCACTGCTGTCCAGGCAGACCGCGCTCCTCTGCTCCTCCGGGGCTCCGTGCTTGCCGCCCCCTTCCCCGCGAGGCCCCTCTGCTTTCAGGGTTCTCCTCAAAAGCGTCCTCATCAGAGGCCGTCTCCTTGGACTCTGGGGCCAGTGGCCTCGCCCACGGCCCGCTCTCCGTCCTCACCCAGCTCCGTCCTTCCTCCTTGTCCTGCCGCCACCTCCAGGCAGCACGGTCTGCTGCTGGGTCTCGGTCGCCAGGAGGCGAGCTCCCCGGCGGCAGCGCCCTGACCCACGCTCACCCACCCTGCCGGGGCGCCGCCTGCTTGCCGAATGGGCGGCTCCCGCAGGGCCACTGAGAGGCCGGCCCAGAGCTGACGCCCAGGGGAGAGTCCCCCTCACGCCCGGGCCCTGGACTCAGCAGGAGGAGCGGGCATGCTGGCAGCGGTCAGCGAGGGCCGCGCTCGCCACCACCAGGCCCTGTCCCTGCGGGTCACGGGCTCACGCCCAGCAGGGGGAAGGGGCGGGCCACACGTTTCAAGAGTGGATTAGCACATGGGATCCGCCCTGCGGTGGCCTGTCCCCTGGCGGAGACCCTGGCCTGTGCGCCCACCTGGTGGCGTGCGGCGCTGTCCGTGCCGGGCCGGGCCTGCAGGGCGCCTGCGCACCCAGAGGCAGAGGGCGGCCTCCCCGGTGGAGTCGGTCTGGCCGGCGTCTCAGGCTGACTTGGGTCTCCCCAGATGTCTTTAAAGAGGAGAGGTTAGGATGAGGCTGAAAGGTGCGCTCTCACCTAGTGCAACTGGGGTCCTTGTAAGAGATAAGGGCGCAGACGTGGGGAGTGGCGGCCACCGGGGGCCCTCCCCCGCCGGGGAGAGAGGCCAGGGGACAACCAGCCCTCCTGACACCTTGACCTCAGTCTTCCGCCTCCAGACCCGTGAGAAGCAGACCTCTGCCGTTTGAGCTGCTCAGTCTGTGGTCCTGCTACACCTGCCCCAGCAAAGGAATTCACCGGGTTTAGGCCTAGAAAGTCGCCTCAAGTAATTCTCCTAAAGGGTCTTCGGCCTGCCCTGTCCCCACATCCTGCCAAAAACCCTCAGGTTAGCAGATGGGTCAGCCTACTTAGGTCTGACCTTAACACAGGCAGGTAGGTGGCCGTGCGGCAGCTGGGACACTTGCCCTCCTGGCTCCGGGACCCTCCGAGTCCAGGTGAGGGGCTGAAGGCGCTCCGTGGCCCCAAGGTCCACCATCCATGATTTGCTGATCGGCGCCTTTACAATATTCACGCTCATTAAGAAGTGTGCTCATTGCTGTTGGCAGAGCGACCACAAGCCATCTTATGTTTTGCCAAATTAAAAAATTCCCAGTTTCAGGACTGAGGAGAAAAAGATGTAAAAGCAGAGATGAAATTAAGCTGCTGATGGAAGTGGTCGCCATGGCATCAGGCTGTCCCCGGGGCCGCCACCTGCCACTGGGATTTCTCCATCCTTCCTGTAAGTGAAGGAGTTCAAGAGAAGGTAAAGACCGGCCTTGCACGGTGAGGAAGAACAATAACATGCTTTGATTAGAAATAGTAGTTAGTGATGCGAGTTTGTATTTTAAAAGTAACCAAACACCCAACATATAGGGTTTCTCAAAATTTGAGCAAACCACTTGGCAATTTGTTAAAAATGTGTTTGCTGAAATGAAATATGTCTGGGGGGGGGCTGAGAGTTGGCATTGGCATTTTAACTTTTTATTGTGGTAAAATATACATAAAAAACTACCATCTTAAATCAAAGAGTCTGCGTTTTTAACAGGCTCCGGAGGATGGCGGTGTGGGGGATCTGCCGCCCACATTTTGTGCATCAGTCTTTATCAGAGCCTTTCTTTGTACCAGAGTCTGAGGTAGGCGGCAGGCATAAAACAAGCAGGCCACACAGTTTGTTTTCCAGGAATGTCCTGGCAAACGGGCCAGAGCAGGGGCAACATTACTTCAGAAGAGTGGGCAGAAAGCTGTCCAATTCAGCAGTGTGGCTGGGATTTGCATGTTGGAGGGTGGAAGTGTGGACGGGGTAAGAGGAATACATTTGAAACTCTGTAAGTGCTGTCCTTATTACACGTTGCTAGATGATTCCCTAACGCTGGGTGTGGTGGTCGCTTACCTTCTTTCTGTTACTATACATAATGCTGGTACAAACACCTTTGTACATGGAGCTGTTCTTTCTTGAATTACTGTCCAGGGAAAAAAATCACAGTAATGGAATTATTGAGTCCAAACACATCTTCTGATTGGCTCCGGTGACATCTGCCAGATTCCACTGTAGTTACTCACAACACTATTAGCCATGCCAAAATGTACATATTTCCTTACAACTTCACATTTGGCTTTTGTAATTTCACTTTTGCTAAACAAACAAAAAATAGTAATAAATAAAAATAAACCAGAAAGTAGAGTATGCACAAAATGGCACTTGGTTTGTGCATTTCCCTCCTCACTATTGGGACTGGATGCTTCTCCTCATTGAGTGGGTGATATTCTTTGATGGACTATTAGTTGGGAACGAGGCAAGGTGTTTGTATTTTTGCAATTCTTTGTCTGGGAAAAAGACTTTTATTACTGGTCACCTAGGGCAGATGTGCCCCCGGCTCCCATGGGCCACCTCTAGCTGTTGTCCCTATTGGCCTGCATTGAAATCAGATGCAGAGAGATTTCTCTCTAGTCCTCCAGTTTGTCCAAGACGCTGGGCTTAAGAGTTTTCTCCAACCATACCTGGTAAGCAAATAGCCCACCCATCTATAGGCATTTGTCAGAAAAGGCATTGGGTAGCAAGCACAGATGTAGGGGTGACTTCCAGTTTTAGCTTAAAGAGCTTGGAAGTCATCTCTTCTGACCTCACAGCAAGGAGAAACCTGAATAAACTGAAAATCAATGACTTTGGACCCCTGTCAGTCCAAGGGACCCCACACTTTTGTGGGGTTTATGTTCAAGGAGCCCCACCAGGTTCTCACACTGAAGACTGGAACAAGATCCTCCTGTGTTTGACTTTGTGGGAGCAGAGGGTGGTGGTGGTGAGAAAGCAGCCATTTCAAATACACCCAGACTGTCTGTTCTCCACAACAAAGGCCAGCGAGCATGGGAGCTGATCCCCTCAGAGCCTCACCCAACACTGGGAAAGGGGCAGACCTGACTTCCGTGCCCTCTAGCCTCTCTCTTATCTAAGGTGGCAAAAAAGCCCTGAGTAGGACTTGTGAAGGTGTCACAGGCTCATTAGAAGATGAAAATTTAACCATACAATTTTGAAATGCTTCCCCTCCCTCCATGCCTTGCTACCCACTGACAGGGCTCTTGCATACTGCAGAGGATTACAGCAGAAAGAGTTGCAAGGCTCAGATTCCATTTAAGAAACAGTCTTTAGGGAAACTCAATGACGACAGGGGAAACAAAAGCAAGGACACTAGAGGAAATTTCAGCCTCTGACATTATAACTTAGTAAACAGTAAACCCAGCATAACCTCTAGCCAGAAAAACCTCACACTAAAGGCCTACCTACTTCAGGTCTGTTACTGAATATATCACGTCTGGCTTTCAACCAAAAGTTACAAGCATGGTAAAAGAAAATATGCAGTTTGAAGAGACAGAGCAAGCATCAAAACCAGATTCAGATATGGGAGAGTTGTTGGAATTATTGGACTGGGAATTTTAAACAACTATGATTAATATGCTAAGGGCTCTCATGGGAAAAGTGGACAACTAGCAAGAACAGATGGGAAATGTAAGCAGAGAGGGAGAAATTCTAAGAATGAAAAGGACATGAGAAATCCAAAACACTAACAAGAGTGAAGAACGCTTTTGATGAGCTTATCAGGAGCCTGGACATGGCCAAGGAAAGAATCAGTGAGCCTGAAGATATGTCAGTAGGAACTTCCAAAACTGAAGTGCAAAGAGAAAATAAAAATGGGGGGAAAAAAAGTAACAGAATATCCAAGAACTGTGGGAATATTATAAAAGGTGTAACATGCATAATGGGAATTCCAGAAGGAAAAGAAAAGAGAAATAGTTTAAGTAATAATGGCTGATCATATTCCCAAACTAGGGACAGAAGCCAAATCACAAATCCAGGATTCTTAGGCAACAAACACCAAGCAGGGTAAATACAGAAAACCTCCATGTAGGTGTATCATACCCAAATTGGAAAACCAAAGACAAAGTCTTGGAAGAGGCAGGAATGAAAAACAAAGAGAACACCTAGCCTAGAGAGAAACAAAGATTGAGTGTTACGTTAGACTTCTTGTCAGAAACCATTTAAGGAGACAGAGGGCTGGGATAGTCAATGTTTGTGTAGGTTGGAGTTTCTGATCTATGCATTTTCCTTCTCTCTGAAGAATTTCTTTTAGCATTTGCAATTTCTTGCAAAACATGTCTACTGGCGACAAATTTCCCCATTTTTGTCTAAGAAAGCATTTATTTCTCCATTTCTGAAGGATAATTTCACTGGATACAAAATGTTGGGTTGGTGGTTTTTAATGTGATGTTTAACAGGAGTGTTGTGAGGGGACATCCTTGCCTTGTCCCTAATTTTAAGGGGTAAGTAAGCATACAGTTTCTCACCGATAATGTTGCTTGTAGGTTTTTTGTAGATGCTCTTTGTCAATTTGAGAATGTTCACTCTCTGTTCCTAGTTTGCTGAATTTTGATGATGAGCGGTGTTGGATTTTGACAAATGCTTTTTCTGCATTTATTGATGTGACTGTGTGGTTTTTCTTCTTCAGTTTGTTGTGATGGATTACATCAATCAATTTCCTAATGTTGAACCAGTACTTGTGTGTCTGGAATAAATCCCACCTGGGTCATGGTGTGTAATTCCTTTTATACACTGTTGGATTTGATTTTCTAATATTTTGTTGAATATTTCTGCATCTTTGTTCATGAAAGATATTGGTCTGTAATTTCCTTTCTTGTGATGTCTTTATCTGACTTTGCTATTAAGGTAATGCTGGCCTCATATAATGAGTTAGGTTTGTTCCCTCTGCTATTTTCTGGAAGAGATTTTAGAGAATTCGTATTCTTTCTTCCTTAAAACATATATACCTGGACAGTCAGGTATCATGGGGTAGGTATTTACCTGAATGAGTTGAAATTGTAGGTCCACACAATAAAACCTGCACAAGAATGTTTACAGCAGCGTTATTTGTAATTGCCAAACACTGGAAGCAACATAGATGTCCTTCAGGAGGTGAATGAATACACAAACTGCAGTTCACACACAATGGACACCCACACAATGTTTTCATTCAGTGATGAAGACAAATGAGCTATCATAAACAGAGTAGCAAGGTAGCCAACGGGTCGGGGGATGGGAGAGATGGGGAGGTGCTGGTCAAAGGGCACAAGACTTGTTATGTGATGAGTAAGTTCTGGGGTCTAAGGTACAGCATGGTGACTAGTTAATAACACTATATTGTAAATTTGCTAGAGAATGGATCTTCAACGCTGTTAACACACACACACAAGAGCTAAGTGAGGTGGTGGATAGGCTAACCTGAGTGGTAATCATACTGAGTAAACACATTTCAAATTATCAGACTGTATACTTTAAATACATACAATTTTGTCAATTACAGCTCAAAAAGGCTGGGAGGGAAATGAGCCGGCAAGCCACAGACTTTAAATGCAGAGTGCTATGTGAAAGAGGCATAAGAAACACACTGGCGCAAACTCAGTAAGCGGACACGGAGACAAAGAGAACGGCGGAACGAGGCTTTAATGGAGGCCTTGCAAGATCGGGTGTCTGGCGGACAGGCACACCTAGGGCTGTGGGTGCGAATAATTTGTCCCCTAGCACGCGAGTCCCTCCCCAGGTTTCCTCATTGGCTGAGAACTGCAGGGTTGACATCCTTTCCCGGATGTCGCCTAAGCAAGTGATATCCATGTTAGGCTTTCCCTTACATTTGTCTTAATTTTATTGGCAGGTTTCAAGCTTATTTTTCCCAAATAGGTACAGCCGGTCCTTATCAGTTTCCCCCCGACCCCCAACTCCGAGTCTGAGCAACTTCCTGGCATATATTTTACCACGTGGCCTTTTGTCAATACTTTACCAAAACGTTTAAACCTCCTGGTGGTAATAAATCACATTTAGGTTTTATGCTTTCTTTAACAGTTCCCCCTCTTCTTTAGAATTTCTGATTTTATTCCCAGTAATGTATTTCAACTCATACCCAGTCCTTTTTCAAACTTTTCTAATATGTTTTTGCTCTTCTCTTTGTAGTCAAATTTACCTTCCAATAATATAAGATTATTTTGGATGTCTGTCATAAGTATTTGTTTGTTTATGGCTGCCTCTGTAAGCGTCTGAGTCAGGCCTCTCACACGAGGGATGACACATTATCACATTATCCTACAGCAGTTAACAACTTCTGTAACTATAACAAGAGATGTTAAAACAGAGGCAACCACACCTTTCCATGTTCCAAGCCATCCTTCTAACCAGTCTGAAAAAGGATTATCAGTGCCAGAGTTTTCAGCTGTGAGACCCTAGAGTTAGCATAAGAGAAGCCATTTTAACAAATCTGACTGTGTGAACCTAAATGAAGGACAGAACAGGAGTGACTCTGTTTTTTGTGCCTAATCTCCATCTGAGGCCTGAGCCGGGCCTGGCTCTGGAAGAAACCTTGAAAAGTTTCCTAACCACAGGAACTGATATTAGAAGGTCTTATCTCAAGGCCGGCCATCTGTGCCCAATGCTCCCAGGCGGACGAGATGTACGTGTCTTGAGAACATGGACAAATGGCCACTGGGGCCTGTAAACCCCTACCCCAGATAGTTCCCCTAGCAACGCTCCTGCTACATCATCATGGTCAGGCCAGCCGAACTTAACCAATAACAATTGTTTAACTTCCAAAATCCCCAATCAGCTTATGCCAAGTTAGAATCCCCTCTTCCTGAACCTGTAATGCATGAAAACCTTGCCTACCCGAAGCTCAGGGCTCACATTCCTGACCCGCTGCGTCGGTGAAGGGTGTGAGTCCAAGCTCGAGCTTGAAATAAATGACCCTTTTGTGTTTGCATCGGAATCGGCTCTTTGGTGGTCTCTCGGGGACTCGTGACTTGGGGCACAACACAGCTAATTCATTAGCTAAAGTCATGAGTCCTTCTAGAGCTTTAGTAATAGTACCATCAGGGGGAAGTATTATATGGAATAAAAATACATTTTCCTCCCAACATAACACAGACTCCTCCTTTTTCTGCTAACATCATATTTAACACTGTCCTATTTTCCCAGGCCATCCTGCTGGTAGCATCTAATTGGCTAGCTCCTTGAGGTGCATCCCTGGTATAGTTAATGAATCTTTGTTGATTATAGTAAATGTAATTAATCCAATCTACGTTTTTGTTGATGGAAGACCACCAAAATAGTGCTGATTCAAGCCCTGCAGCTATTTGGTTTCTAGCCTTAAACTCATCAGGGACTCCCCTGGGACTCCTATTGTCAAGGGATACGTTTGAATCAAAGGATCCTTGTAATGCTCTGCGATTTCTATGAAAAAATTTTTTCTTTGTGTGTGGAGAGAGCTGCCAGGATCAATGGAATAGCCAACGGGACTAAAGCAAAGTCCCAGCCCAGTGCGCAGGTTTCTCTCCATGGTACATCAAACATCAGCTCACGGGATGTGTAATTCTGAGAAGTTGCCCTCTTTAGAGACATTTAGGATGTGGGCACAAGTCAGCAAGTTCCCCACAGGAGCTGTGAGACCTTCCTTTTACCTAGAGAGGCATGAGGAGTGATTGATCCATCGTCCCTGTGGAAACAGAGGGGGTTGCCCTTGGGTCTGACTTCCTCAGTGCAGGAAGGGGCAGGGACAAGCTCTTGCAAGTCTCATCTCCCCAGGAGTCCTTGTCCTGACACAGGGCCAACGCGCAGTACATCCCAGTGGGGTCTGTGCCCCAGCCGAGGGAAGGGGACCACCTGCGCCCATGTCTGTCCTGCAGCACATGCATAACAATGGCTTTTGTTCAAAGCTAGTACTGAAACTTTGACCCATTCTACCCAGGTATTGGTCTCCATAACTTGTCTCGATTTCAAGAGTCTGTCACAGATCCTTTACCTCTGTTCCAGTGACTCGTTTAGGGTCCTTGCAGGGAAGCTCTGGCTCATTATCTCCCTCAGGATTGGGGGTGGTCACTATGGGTGAAGTCTTGTCTTTGATTAAATTAAGACCAAATCCTCCCACAGGATCTACTGCAGTGACATGAGTCCGTAAACTGAGGCGCAATTACAGGGTCTGAGCCTAAGTCTCAAGGTTTATGTGTGGTTAACGAGAGGGGGTTACACTGTCTGTCCTGGCAGTTCTAAGGAGGAATGCCTTCGGCCAAGTGGAGCTTTCCTTTCAAAGGTTTCCCTGATGCATGAGGGGCTGTCCATCCTCGAAACTGGGGAGTCCACCAGACACTGCCCCACCCTGGACATGAGGGCCCATCTGCCTTTTTACTCTGTTAACATTCGTCCGTTCAGGACAGAGACACTAAATATCTCCGGAAAGCTGTCCTTGGTGGTTTAGGTCACACCAAGGGAGAACCTGACACGCATCACACCTGATGGTTTGGGGCCTGATGGCTTTGTGATATTGGTCACCAGCTTGACAGGATAACCAGGAGTTCCTTCCAATTCTAGGGTTCCCTGTGACTTGTCTGTAAAATATACAGTTAAAAAGAAAAAAGTTAACATTTTTAGGTTCTTTTTAGTTTTAGCTTTAAGGGTTGGTTAGCTGCCTGGGACACCTGCCAATTCTCTGTTTTGCCCCCAGATCCCTCCGTCAGTTTGTTTTCTCTGGTGTAGTGAGTCCAGCCCTCTCCTGCCATCCTCACTGCGGTTTCCGTGGTCAGGAGCGCTCGGTAGGGGCCTTCCCAGCTGGGCTGGAGTCGATGTTCTTTCCAGGACGTTACTAACACCAGGTCCGCAGGCTGGAAGCAGTGAGCGAAGAACTCAAGTGGGAGAGTCTGGGCGAGGAGTCCCTTCGGCCTGAGAGAAGATAAGGTAGAAGCCACGGCCACATACATTCTTAGGAATTGATCCTCTGTTTCCAAGATGGGCAAGTCCGCTGCCCTTCCCAGGTATGGCAGCCCATATAACTCATAAGGGGAAAGTCCTAAATCCTTTCGGGGAGCAGTTCTAATCCTTAAGAGTGCTAACAGGGAGGCATTTAGTTCAAGGCAACTTGGTTTCTAGTATTAATTTGGTTAAATGTTTCTTTTGAGAGTCTGATTCATTTTTCTACCTTTCCTGAGGATGGTGGATGCCAAGGAGTACGGAAACCCCACTGTCCCTGGAGGGCCGTCATTATGCCCTGCAACACTTTCAAAGTAGAATGACCCCAGTTGTCTGAATCAACATTTTTCCATTAACCCAAACCCAGGAATTACTTGCTCTAAAAGTACCTTTATCATGGATCCTGCCATTGCAGCTGTCAACGGGCGGGCCTCCACCCATCCAGTGAGAGGGTCAACAGTCACTAATAAATGTTTAAGCTTTCCCACTTTTGGCATCCCAGTAAAGTCAATTTGGATACTGTGCAGTGGTCTTTTTCCTGGGAGTCTCCCTCCAGGTCTGGCTTTCTCATACTCTTTTTGTTAATTCTTTGGCACGTTACGCAACTCCCACAAACCTGTTTAGCAATGGTGTAAACACTAGTACACTCATAGACCTTTAGCAAAGCATCCCACATCGCCTGGGGACCCCAGTGGCTCCCTCTGTGTGACATGCTCATCAGCTCTCTCGTAGTAGGTCGGCTCATCACTTCTCCCCATCTGGTGAAGTCCACTGCCCTTTCTCATCTCAAGACACCCCCCACCTCCTGTAGCTTCTTAATTTTTCAGTAAACTTTGGGATCAAGGTAATTTTAGGGATATTAGGAGTGAGATTCAAAAGTCTAATTTCATCTTCAGATGCAGCCTCTTTAGCAACTACATCAGCAATTCTATTGCCTGTTGCTTCATAAGGATTTCCTTTCTAGTGACCATTCACATGCGTTATAGACACTTCAGCTGAGGTAAGAGATTTTCCAGAACCTCCCTGATTAATTCCCCATGAATTAGTTCCTTTTCTTTACTGTTTATGAGGCCTTTTTTTGTCTAAATTTTTCCAAAGGTATGGGTCACTCCAAAGGCATATTTGGAGTCTGTGTAAATTGTGCTCTCATCTAAAAGCAATTTTAAGGCTGATTAAATGTAAACAACTCACAGGTTTGGGCTGACCAATTATTGGTAATCTCCCCTTTTCGCAGATGGATAACTGGTCTCCGTCGATGATGGCATAGCCATTCTGTCATCTGGGAGGGCCTGTCTATAAACACATTCATATCCCCACCTAGTAGGTGTATTTCCCTTAAATCAGACTTTAGTCTGCTATTCTATGAGGCCCACGCAGCTGTGGCTCGATTCTGACTGGCCTTCAGCCTCCCCTGCACATAGGAAGCTAGTCGGACTGAGGCAGGCGTCTGGGGTTAGGATCAGGCCATCTTTTCAGGTAGAATGGCTTTGTATTTTAAAATTTAAGAATGTTTGCCAGCGCCCAGCCCACTGATTAAGTACGGCCCGAACCTGGTGAGGAGTACTGAGCAGACGGTTCCTCTGAAAGTTAATCTCCTGCTCTCTTCTACCAGTAAGGCCGTGGCTGTGAAGGCCTGGACGCGCTCAGGCCATCCTGGAGTGACAGGGGCCAGCAGTTCAGACATAAAGGCCACCGGCTGTTTCCTTCCTCCTCAGGCTTGGGTCAAAACCCTTACAGCTGAACCTTGTTCCACGGTAACAAACAAGTGAAACGGCTTCTGTAACGACAGGGGTGCCAGGGCGGGGATGGTGACTGAGGATTGCTTTAATTCCCCTGGAGTTTGCGGTTCCCCTGGGGTCCATTGGAGAGGGTCTGGTTCCCCCTCTGACAATTTGGAGTACAAGCTTTTAACCTCTCTTCCTCTCTTTCAACAAACACTTTCTGAGCTTCTCTCAATAATTTCCTCAATAGGTTCCTCATTCCATTCATCTAATTTTTGTAATTTCTTAGCAATATCTGGTCAACTTTTAGTTATAAAATTAACCTTTAAAAGACCCTGTTCTCCCTGATTTTCTGGGTCACGTCCTGAATACTTTATCATCTGGCCCCGAGTCTCTGTGAAAACGCAGTGGGTCTCTTCCTTCCCCTGTTGAACTTCAAATGCCTTAAAAAAAGTTTGAGATATTGGGGCCAGTTCCAATTCCCTTTCCGATTTTCCCTCGAAGCTCCTGCATGCTAGTTCTATCCCCTGGATCATCATTATCCCACCCAGGATCTACATCTGGGAACTTTGCTCTGCTGGCTGGACACCTGGCCTGGGGGATGTTCTCGTTCCCCAGTGGACACAGCAGCTCTCCTGATCACCCCCTCTCCTCACCGGGGAACAGGGTGTTCACGATGGACACCAGCTCGGTCCAAGCATACATATGAGGTCCCAGGAATTGATCTAGTTGGTCTGCTAGGCCAAGGGGATCTTCTAGCAATGGTTTCATTTCCTTCTTGAAATTTCTCGCCTTAGTACCAGTGAGGGGGGCATTAACAAACCCAATTTCCCCTTGTCCTAGCGGGACCTCTCTCAATGGAAACATCTGGGGGTTCTGGTGGGCTCCCCAGAAGGAAGGGGGGAACTCTAAGTCCTTCTTACATTGTTCTAATTCCTTTCTAAGGTTAGAATAAGGGGCTGTAGGGGGCCTGGTAGGGGCGAAAGGCCCCTGGCTCTCAGACGAACCTGAGTCCCCTGCTTGATGTCCCTGGCTCTGCTCCCCTCGGGTCCCAGCCTGAGGATTACGAGGGGAGGGAGACAAGCAGGTCCCGGACCCCGTCCTGGGAAGTCTCTTGCAGCTCCTCCTACTTAGCTCTCCCTTCTCCGATACTGAGGGGAAATACGGGAAGCTCCCTTGGTGACCAGCAGAGGGCGTCGTCCCCGTCCTCCGCTGAACTGGAGGCTTCGTCCCTCACGTGAACAGCTAGAGCCTGGCAAGGCCGGGTTCCATCCGACCCAAACTGCGGCCAGAAAGTCGGTAGCTTGCGGGGTCGGCTCTTTAGTCCAGCCAGAACAGCAGCATTTGATCCTCTTCGGCTTGTCCTTAGCGCAGGTACGGGAGGCGTCCCCCGGTGCCGTGAACTCCACTCCCGCAGGCTCTGGGGGAACCTCAAGGGAGCTCATCTGGTTCCCTCCCCCTGGTTCCCCAGGCCGAGGGCTTGTATGTCCCATCTTCCAGGAGGTCCGTGCATCTGAGTCCCCTGTGGACTCGGCCCCCGTAATGGAGGCTTCTTGCACACACCCCGGGACCCGCTTCCTCCGTCTCCGGCCCTTTCCCTCGCGGGAGGATGGAACCGCGGATCGGGACTCGGCGCTCGCTTCGTATCTGGGACACGTCTCGGTCACGCACACCCGACCTCCGAGAACCGCCCAACCACCAAGGCGCCACTTCCAGCCCACGTTCCTCCCTCGGCTCGAGCACGACGCTGCCTGGCTGCCGCGGTGCCTGCGTTTCCTCCCCGGCGGCGGTCACGGGGCCTCCTCCCAGGGGTCTCGGGTCTCCCCTCGGCTCCGCACGAAGGGGAAGCGCCCAGACAGAGCGGGCCGCCCAAGGCCGGGCGGAACGCGCCTTCCCGCTCCGCCTGGGCCTCCACCTCGCACGGGCAAGAGGATCCCGGACGAGCCCCCAGATTGTGAGCAGCACACTCACTGGTCCAAACTCAGTAAGCGGACATGGAGACAGAGAGGAGCGGAGCGAGGCTTTACGGACGGCCGTGCAAGATCGGGCGTGTGGCGGGCAGGCACACCGGGGGCAGTGGGTGCGGGTAATTTATTTCCTAGCACGCGAGGCCCTCCCCTGGTTCCTCATTGGCTGAGAACTACGGGGTTCACATCCTTTCCCGGATGTCGCCTAAGCAAGTTATATTCATGTTAGGCTTTCCTTTATATTTGTCTTAATTTTACTGGCTGGTTTAAAACTTCTTTCTTTTTCCACATAGGTACACCCGGTCCTTATCAATTTCCCTCCACCCCCCACTCCCAGCCTGAGCACCTTCCTGGCATATATTTTACCACGAGGCCTTTTGTCAATACTTTACTGCTAAACGTTTAAACCTCCTGGTGGGAATAAATCACATTTAGGTTTTATGCTTTTTCTAACAAGGCCAATCTGAAACAGCTACATTCTGTATGTTTCCCACTACATGACATTCTGGAAAGGGCCAAACTATGGAGACAGTAAAAAGATCAGTGGTTGCCAGGAGGTGGGTGGGGGGGAGGGTGGAAGTGTGCCAAGGGGAGGGGCAGCTGGAACTCTGGGTGCTCTCTGCTCAGTTACTCTGTAAATCTAAAACTACTAAAAACAGTCTACCAAAATAATGAGGATATGAGTCAGAGGGGCTGAGTGGCCAGCTTTGGTGGAGAGGAGCTCTGAGGGACTCCAGAGCCAGGAAGGGACTGAGGTGGGTGGAGAACCCCACCAGCAAGCCACAGGCTCCCCCGCCCAAGACGATGCTGATGGAGGGAAGGTAACTGCTTTCCAAATTCAATGCAAAAATTACAGAGGCCTGGGAAGCTGAATGGAGTGTAAATTCAGCCCAAGGCCTCCTTTTTGTGCATCAATGGGAACAGGTAAAGTAAAGTGACTTTTGTGGACAGAAATGACCTGGAATTCAGCACCAATGAGCAGCCCCCACTTGATGTCCGATAGGGCATCTTCCGTGAAATGTTTTCTAGTTTTAATGATTCCCCTTCTCCAGCTCCCAAAGTCATGCAAAGTATTAAATCCATTGACATACCTTTCTGTCAACTGCACTTTATATAAAGTCCGGTGTACCAGGAGTGCTACCAGAATCTGGGGGTCCCGGGCACAGTTCTCATCAGGTCAGCCCGAGGAGGGGGCTGACACTGTAGGGAGGGCTCACTGAGGGCAGTGGGGAACCTCTGCTCTCTGCTCTCTGTTGCCACATGTCTTTCCTCCAACCTCCTATTTGTTCTGACACCGGTGCTGCGAATCCGCTCTCAGGGCTGAGCCCCGAAGGGCGTGGAGTCAGCCGCTGGAGCAGTGGGTGGGATGAGGCTAGGGCCTGCCACACGGGAGACCTCTGCGACCCGATGCCCAGGTCTGTGGCTGCTGTCCAGGTAGGATGGAGGCCACGACGTGGTTGGTGCCAAGGACCAGAGCGGAGGGCTCCCTCGGGGTGCTGACGTGGCCTCCAGAACCAGAAGGGCACACCTGTCCCCTCCAAGTTAAAGGGAAACACAAAGCCAAATCAACAAACACCAGCGGAAAGGAAGTCAGCATGGGAGGGCAGTGCACGCGGGGTGGGGCCTGCTGCGGGTGCTGTCTTCCCAGTGTCCCCAGCGGAGACAATGAGCCCAGATGGCCCAGATGGCCCTGAGCTACTGAGCAGCGGGGCCAAGTCTGGGACCCCATCGCTGACAGCCCGGGCTCCTCCGGACATCTCGCTGGTGCAGTGGATCGAGTCCCTAGCACTGGCATCAGGACGGGCTGGTCACCAGTTCCGCAGCCACTCAGGGTGGCTGGGGGCGTGTGCCTTCCTGTCCGACTCCTTGTGTCTGCGGAGACCTGCCTTCTCTGATCTCAGGTGGGACTCTGTAAAGAAAACGGAAGTTCCGTGGCCAGGATTCTCACCGGACCCTGGTCTGCTCGCCCACTGCGCATGTGCAGTGCGCGCAGGCGCAGGCTCTGCACACGTCTTGGCAAGGGACTATTAGGGAGTCTATTTATTTTATTTATTTTTATTTTTTTTAAATATAATTTATTTTATTATCATTAATTTACAATTACATGTGCAATATTACGATTATTAAACTACCCCTTCATCAGGTCCCCCCCACCAACCCCATTACAGTCACTGTCCATCAGCGTAGTGAGATGCTATAGAATCACTACTTGTCTTCTCTGAGTTGTACTGCCCTCCCGTGCCCCCCCAACATTACATCTGCTAATCGTAATGCCCCTTTTTCCCTCTTATCCCTCCCTTCCCGCCCATTTTCCCCAGTCCCTTTCCCTTTGGTAACTATTAGTCCGTTCTTGGGTTCTGTGAGTCTGCTGCTGTTTTGTTCCTTCAGTATTTTTTCTTTGTTCTTATACTCCACATATGAGTGAAATCATTTGATACTTGTCTTTTTCGGCTTGGCTTATTTCACTGAGCATAATACCCTCTAGCTCCATCCATGTTGTTGCAAATGGTAGGATTTGTTTTCTTCTTATGGCTGAATAATATTCCATTGTGTATATGTACCACATCTTCTTTATCCATTCATCTACTGATGGACACTTAGGTTGCTTCCATTTCTTGGCTATTGTAAATAGTGCTGCAATAAACATAGGGGTGCATCTGTCTTTTCCAAATTGGGCTGCTGCATTCTTAGGGTAAATTCCTAGGAGTGGAATTCCTGGGTCAAATGGTATTTCTATTTTGAGTTTTTTGAGGAACCTCCATACTGCTTTCCACAATGGTTGAACTAATTTGCAGTCCACCAGCAGTGTAGGAGGGTTCCCTTTTCTCCACATCCTCGCCAACATTTGTTGTTGTTTGTGTTTTGGATGTTGGCCATCCTCACTGGTGTGAGGTGATATCTCATTGTGGTTTTAATCTGCATTTCTCTGATGATTAGCGATGTGGAGCATCTTTTCATGTGCCTGTTGGCCATCTGAATTTCTTTTTTAGAGAAGTGTCCATTCATGTCCTCTACCCATTTCTTAATTGGATTATTTGCTTTCTGTTTGTTAAGGTGCATGAGTTCTTTATATATTTTGGATGTCAACCCTTTATCAGATACGTTTTTATGAATATATTCTCCCACACTGTAGGATGTCTTTTTGTTCTACTGATGGTGTCCTTTGCTGTACAGAAGCTTTTCAGCTTGATATAGTCCCACTTGTTCATTTTGCTTTTGTTTCCCTTGCCCGGGGAGATATGTTCATGAAGAAGTCACTCATGTTTATGTCCAAGAGATTTTTGCCTATGTTTTTTTCTAAGAGTTTTATAGTTTCATGACTTACATTTAAGTCTTTGATCCATTTTGAGTTTACTTT
>JAVSCE010002730.1:0-50951 GCA_032199065.1 Smutsia gigantea | reverse complement strand
TATTCATTTATATAAATTTTCATAAACTTGGTATTGGCTCATAACAAGATGGGTATTTTTTAGATGGGACTCAGAATGCAGTAACCATAAAAGAAAAATTGATAAATTAGAATTTATCAACATTAAACACTTTGGCTTTTCAAAAGGCAATATTGTTAAATGAAAAGGCAAAACACAGATTTGAATAAATATTTGTAATAGATATAGCTTACAAAGAACATGTGTCTAAAATGTGTAAGGAATTCCAAAAAATTGATCATAAAACAACCTGTTAAAAATTGACAAAAGACTTAAAACTTCACTAAAGGAAATATGTGCATGGCAAATAAGTGCATGCAAATGTGCTTGACATCATTAGCTATTAGATAAATGTAAATTAAAATCACAATGAGATGTAACTACATGCCCTTTAAAATCACAAATGTTAGAAAGACCATATGTAGTATTGGCAAGGATGTGGAGAAAATAGAATGCTCATATATTTCTTGTAGAAGGATAGAATGGGATAATGATTTTGCAAAATTTTTTCATAGTTTTAGTAAGAGTAAACATGTAACTAAATGACTGAGGAGTTACCATAGGCGCTCATCTGGATAAGAGAAATGAAAAAATACACCTATTGGAAAAAATTTTTAATGGTTATAGGTGAACATTAAAAATGAACCAGTTACCCTCTTGTTAATGAATAATCAAATTGTTATATAGTCAAACAATAGACTACTACTTGGTGATGAAAAATGTTGGGTGCATCTTAAAAACATTTTATTGAGCAGAAGTAGGCAGAAACAGAACAGTGCTGACTGTAGGTTCACTCTTATATGAAGCTCAAGAACAGATCTAACTTACCTATGGTGTAAAAATCAGAGCAGTGTGTGAATCGCATCTTGATTGTGGTTTAGATATATGGGGGTATACATTTGCCAGTCCTCTTCAAATGTTTATTTTGCTGTATGTAAATTTAGCACAGTAAAGACCATTATGAAGCACTGTTATCAAACAGAGTTTTGGTGGTAAACTGATAGCACAAGAAAATTAAGATTATTGAAAGAGATTTTAATGAAAATGATTTTTACAAAGTATGTGAAGGGCTATGAAAACCACCAGAGGACAGTGTAGTACCTGAGAGTTACTGACACTGGGGATCATTGCTACCCATAAGCACTGACCCAGGAGACCTGGGATGAGGGCTGTCTGATTGAGGGACACAACTAGTCTTAAGTGGCTATACAGATGAAATCGGAGTCATACCATTTCTACCTTAATCTCCCTCCTGCTCTCTGATCTCTTGCCAGTGATTGCCATCAGCCAAGCCAAACCTGAAACCTGAGGGTAAGGGAGCATGTTGAGTCAATCAATGTAGGTTAGTTTCCTTGGGCTCAGAGCTAGATAAAGAGTAGCAGAGACTGGACCTCATTGGGTAAACAAACTATTCTGTGTGGGCACAGATTGAGGGAAAGAGTCATGCTGATTGAATGCTTTCACTAATTTGCTTTCTTGCCTGTTCATTCAAGAGCCACTTCTGGTATACTGGCTAGGTACCATTAACTGCTGTAGAGAAATGTCAGACTTGGCTCCTGACCCTGGAATTCCATAGTCACTCATGAAGAAATAACGGGTGACGTATTCAAGGTAGAGAAAGAAACTATAAAATAGGTTAAAAGTATGAAGACTATTCAGTCCAAAAAGCTGAAACAGTAAGAATTGCCTTTAGAAACTTATGATGGGTAGCCGAAATAATCGTGGGAGTTGGAGGACATATCATCTGAGTGTGTCTAAGGAACAACAGCCACTTCGGCCATAAGTGTAGCCTGGCACATAGCAGCTGCTTAGGCATTGTCTACCCATCTAGGAGTTTGATTTTCCAAAAGCTGTGTTTCAAATATCCTTTCCACATGGGTGAAAACCGTCCTGGAGAACTCTTGGTTGAGGAGATTCGTAATGGCTTCTTACTGTACAGGCTTAAAATACATGACTTAGTATATATATTTCAGTAGTAGTTTTAATCACAGAAACTTTCTGCTGGATGACTTGGCAATGATAATTTCAGTATTTCAGTTGTGTCTAATTCAGAAAATACTGCAAGAAATTTATTCAACCTGAAGTATTTTGACCACCTTGATTTGCCAAATATATATGTTTTAGTTTTATTGTCATATATTCTTTTATTTATTATGAGGAATCTCAATCCCAGTGATAAACCTCCTTTTTCTATTTTACAATCCTGGTGGCTAACAGTGATTATGTAATCTCATAAAACATATAGATGCCCCCTTTTAAAAAAATTCTATCTCCTCTTCTATGTGACATTTTTACCATGACATGTATTACTTATTATGAAACTGTGGTAAATAACAGGACAGGATTCAAAGACATATACACACTAAAGTGAAAGAGATGCCTGGAAAATATATTGTTGTTAGTTACCTCACCATGTAAATATTTCCTGCCAGACATAGGAAGCCATGGTCCAGTAATTATCCAGCTACATAACCATCTATGCTAATTTTCCAAGAGCTATTCTGTTTTCTCTGAGGATTATAATGTAGTTCTGTAACTTTGATTCCAAAATAATAGTACCCTCAACAGTGGTAATGGTTAACAATTGTGGATCATTTTACAATGTTCTTAATACACATTTTAAATCTCAGAGAAACATTATTAGATTATTTTTAGGTAGACATTATCACAGCCATTCTCCCCAAGGGAAATGGAATTAGAGGAGCATGATTTATGCATACTTACAAAAATCAGAGAACCAGGCCTTGATATCTGACTCCATTATATTAATTATTTCTTGATCAGTTGACCACAACATTTTCTTTGGAGGAGTGTCTTTATGTTTCCTGAGTCTTTGATATCCCTAGGGCTGGGTGATAGGAAATCAATCAGGGCCTAGCACACTGAAGAATAGTATTCCAGAGGAATTTGCTTCCAGTCGTAGGCCTACTTAGGAGAGAAAGAGCCATATGGAAAGTGTCTTGACTATTTGATTGTTCACTTGACTGAAACTACCAGATACCCAAGTGGTCCAAAATCTCTTCAGTATCAAATGAATGCTGTGAGACTGAAGGGGTGAATAGCATATTTGAAGAAGTGGTATAAAGCTGACATAACTGGAATTCAGAGTGAGGTAGCCAGTTGTGTAGGGTTATGCTGAAATATAGGTGAGTTTCAGACCATAATCAATCTTGTAGATCTTACTAGGCTTATCTTAAAAACATTTGGAAAGTCATTGAAGTGTGTTAAGCAAGGGAATAACGTAAACTGATCTGCATTTTAAAAGATCGGTCTGGTTGCTGTGTGTATCATAGATGGGTCAGTGTAAAGATGAGTCATGTAGAAGCCCAATCAGGAAATGAGTTAGAAGGCAGATTCAGTATTCCAAGCAACCATATGATAGTGGCTTGGACTAGTTAGTGATGGAAGTTGGGAACTGTGAATACATTTCAGGTATGTCTTAGATTGACTGTAGAGAGAGATCAAAAATATTTCCTAGATTTCGGGTATGCAAAATTGAACATATGGTAGTGCCGGTAAGTAAGAATAGAGCACCTTGAGACAAGGATGAATGAAAAAAACCTATTTATAAAACTCTTAGCAATCAAGGAAGAGAAAGGAGATGTTTAAATTCAGTGTGTATCTACAGAAATTTATAGGAAATGTAAATCTCAGTAGTTGATATTGAAATATTTCACCTGTGGTCAAGGAGACAAGGATGTCCACTATCACCTTTGATGTTCAGTATTGTACTAGAGATGAAAGCTATCGTGATAAGGCATAGAAAGAAAAAAGAAGAATTAGAAATAAAGAGTTAAACTGTCATTACTTGAAGACAATATGATTGTGCAACTAGAAAATCCTAAAGAATTCTCTAGTAAATGATAGTAATATATTTTATATTTTACATATATTATATGTTTATATACTTTTAGAAACTATATTATAGTATATAGTATACCTACTAAAATAGTTTAGAGTTTGTAGTATTATTGTTTATAATGTTGTAATAGATTTAACAAGGTTACTGAATACCTAGTTAAAAACAAAAGCAATTATATTTCTTTATAAAAGTAAGAAATAAAAATGTAAAAATATTTAAATATGTAAGAATAAATGTAACGTAATTTCTAAAAATATGTAAGAATAAATATAATAAAGAATAAATATAATAGGTAATACCTCAATAAATAAATATTTAATAAGCAATATTCAATATTTATAATATTTCAAATATATTTTATATAAAATTAACATATTTAATAAATAATGCACAATAAATATATACTAAAGATTTGTCAGATCTCTAATCAGAAAAAATTTTAAAAACAGTATTTCAAATAATTTAAAGCAGATAAATATAAATAGAAGAATGTACCAGGTTTTTGTATTCAAACATACATTTTGGTAAACATATCAAAACTGAAAATTAACCTAAAGTAATGTTAGAATTCCAACCAAAATCTCAACAAATTCATTTTTTGGGAAATTGATAGTGATGCTTAGATTATGGTGTGAATTGATGTACAGATAATGATCAGCCATATAGTGGGTGCATTTTCCTTTATGTTTCTTATACCTCAATGCAATTTAATTAATAAGGAAAAATTATTCAGAATGTTTAAGAAAAAAAGGTGGAGGACATAGAACAATAAACCAAGACTAATTTAAAAGGTACTGTTAGGCAATATGATATTCGGTGAAGGATGGGAAAATAGACCAATATAACAGAATAGTGTCAGAAACAGATTCACACTTAAATGGCCACCTGCCAATTAATTCAGTGGAGAAAGGGGGATTGTTTTAAGAAATGTGCCAGACCAATTCATTTCGATGTACATGTGAAAAAATTGTAGTGACCACATCTTGTATCACACATAAAATTTAATCCTAGATTAATTTCCAATCTCTATTTGATATAATACAGCATTTAGACAAGAATATCCAGGAGAACATCTTTGGGACCTTAGAGTGTGCAGTGATTTCCTAAACAGGATGCAGAAAGTGTCAACCATAAATTTTTTTTATTTATTTTGGTATCATTAATCTACAATTATATATGCAATATTATGGTGATTAAACTACCCCTTTATTAGGTCCCCCCCACCAACCCCATTACAGTCACTGCCCATAAGCGTAGTAAGATGCTATAGAATCACTACTTGTCTTCTCTGAGTTGTACAGCGCTCCCCGCGCCCCCACAACATTACGTCTGCTAATCCTAATGCCCCTTTTTCACCCTTGTCCCTCCCTTCCCACCCATCCTCCCCAGTCCCTTTCCCTTTGGTAACTATTAGTCCATTCCTGGGTTCTGTGAGTCTGCTGCTGCTTTTTTCTTTCAGTTTTTTTTCTTTGCTCTTATGCTCCTCATATGAGTGAAATCATTTGATACTTGTCTTTTTCCACTTGGCTTATTTCACTGAGCATAATACTCTCTAGCTCCATCCATGTTGTTGCAAATGGTAGGATTTGTTTTCTTCTTATGGCTGAATAATATTCCATTGTGTACATGTACCACCTCTTCTTTATCCATTCATCTACTGATGGACACTTAGGTTGCTTCCATTTCTTGGCTATTGTAAATAGTGCTGCGATAAACATAGGGGTGCATCTTTTTCAAACTGGGCTGCTGCATTCTTAGGGTAAATTCCTAGGAGTGGGAATCCTGGGTCAAATGGTATGTCTATTTTGAGTTTTTTGAGGATCCTCCATACTGCTTTCCACAATGGTTCAACTAATTTACATTCCCACTAGCATTGCAGGAGGGTTCCCTTTTCTCCAAATCCTCGCCAACATTTGTTGTTGTTTGTGTTTTGGATGTTGGCCCTCCTCACTGGTGTGAGGTGATATCTCATTGTGGTTTTAATTTGCATTTCTCTGATGATTAGCGATGTGGAGCATCTTTTCATGTGCCTGTTGGCCATCTCAATTTCTTCTTTGGAAAAGTGTCTATTCATGTCCTCTGCCCATTTCTTAATTGGATTATTTGCTTTTTGTTTGTTAAGGTGCATGAGTTCTTTATATATTTTGGATGTAAACCCCTTATCGGATATGTCATTTATGAATATATTCTCCCATACTGTAGAATCTCTTTTTGTTCTACTGATGGTGTCCTTTGCTGTACAGAACCTTTTCAGCTTGATATAGTCCCACTTGTTCATTTTTGCTTTTGTTTCCCTTGCCCAGGGAGATATGTTCATGAAGAAGTTGCTCATGTTTATGTCCAAGAGATTTTTGCCTATGTTTTTTTCTAAGAGTTTTATGGTTTCATGACTTACATTCAGGTCTTTGATCCACCTTGAGTTTACCTTTGTGTATGGGGTTAGACAGTAGTTCAGTTTCATTCTCTTACATGTAGCTGCCCAGTTTTTCCAACACCAGTTGCTGAAGAGGCTGTCATCTCCCCATTGTATATCCAAGGCTCCTTTATCATATATTAATTGACTCTATATGTTTGGGTTAATGTTTTCTATTCTGTTCCACTGGTCTGTGGGTCTGTTTTTGTGCCAATACCAAATTGTCTTGATTACTGTGGCTTTGTAGTAGGACTTGACGTCAGGGAGTGTAATTCCCCCTGTTTTATTCCTCCTTCTCAGGATTGCTTTGGCTACTTGGGGTCTTTTGTGGTTCCATATGAATTTTAGAATTATTTGTTCCAGTTCATTGAAGAAGGTGTTGGTATTTTGATAGGGATTGTGTTGAATCTGTAGATTGCTTTAGGTAGTATAGCCATTTTGACAATATTTATTCTTCCTAGCCAAGAGCATGGGATGAATTTCCATTTGTTAGTGTCTTCTTTAATTTCTCTTAGCAGTGTCTTCTAATTTTCAGGGTATAGGTCCTTCACTTCTTTCGTTAGGTTTATTCCTAGGTATTTTATTCTTTTTGATGCAATTGTGAATGGAATTGTTTTGCTAATATCTCTTTCTGTTAGCTCATCATTAGTGTATAGGAAAGCAACAGATTTCTGGTGTTAATTTTGTATCCAACAACTTTGCTGAATTCAGATATTAGCTCTAATAGTTTTGGAGTGGAGTCTTTAGGGTATTTTATGTAAAATATGTCATCTGCAAATAGTGACAATTTGACTTCTTCTTTACCAATCTGGATGCCTTGTATTTCTTTGTTTTTTTCTGATTGCCATGGCTAGGACCTCCAGTACTATGGTGAATAACAGTGGAGAGAGTGGGTACCCCTGTCTTTTTCCTGATCTTAGATGAAAAGCTTTCAGCTTCTCGCTGTTAAGTATGATGTTAGCTGTGGGTTTGTCATATATGGCCTTTATTATGTTGAGGTACTTGCCCTCTGTACCCATTTTGTTCAGAGTTTTTATCATGAATGGATGTTGAATTTTGTCATATGCTTTTTCAGCATCTATGGAGATGATCATGTGGTTTTCATTCTTCTTTTTGTTTATGTGGTGGATGATGTTGGTGGATTTTCAAATGTTGTACCATCCTTGCATCCCTGGGATGAATCCCACTTGATCATGGTGTATAATCCTCTTGATGTATTTTTGAATTCGGTTTGCTAATATTTTATTGAGTATTTTTGCATCTACGTTCATCAGGGATATTGGTCTGTAGTTTTCTTTTTTGGTGAGGTGTTTGCCAGGTTTTGGTATTAGAGTGATACTGGCTTCATAGAATGAGTTTGGAAGTATTCCCTCCTCTTCTATTTTTTGGAAAACTTTAAGGAGAATGGGTGTTATTTCTTCTCTATATGTCTGGTGGAATTCAGAGGTGAATCCATCTGGCCTGGGGGTTTTGTTCCTGGGTAGTTTTTTGATTACCGATTCAATTTCATTGCTGGTGATTGGTCTGTTTACTTTTTCTGTTTCTTGCTTGGTCAGTCTTGGGAGGTTGTATTTTTCTAAGAAGTTGTCCATTTCTTCTAGGTTTTCCAGCTTGTTAGCATATAGATTCTCATAATATTCTCTGATAATTCTTTGTATTTCTGTGGGGTCCATCGTTATTTTTCCTTTTCCATTTTTGATTCTGTTTATGTGTGTAGATTCTCTTTTTCTCTTAATGAGTCTGGCTAGGGGTTTATCTATTTTGTTTATTTTTTCAAAGAACCAACTCTTGGTTTCATTGATTTTTTCTATTGTTTTATTCTTCTCAATTTATTTATTTCTTCTCTGATCTTTATTATGTCCCTCTTTCTGGTGACTTTGGGCCTCATTTGTTCTTCTTTTTCCAATTTCAGTAATTGTGTCTTTAGACTATTCATTTGGGAATGTTCTTCCTTCTTTAAATAGGCCTGGATTGCAATATACTTTCCTCTTAGAACTGCCTTTGCTATGTTCCACAGAAGTTGTGGCTTTGTGTTGTTGTTGTCATTGGTCTCCATATATTCTTTGATTTCTGTTTTGATTTGGTCATTAACCCATTGATTAATTAGGAGAATGTTGTTAAGTGTCCATGTATTTGTGAGCCTTTTTGATTTCTTTCTAAAATTTATTTCTAGTTTTATACCTTTGTGATCTGAGAAGTTGGTTGGTACAATTTCATTCTTTTTGAATTTACTGAGGTTCTTTTTGTGGCCTACTATGTGGTCTATTCTGGAAAATGTTCCATGTGCACTTGAGAAGAATGTGTATCCTGTTTCTTTTTTTTGTGCAGAGTTCTGTAGATGTCTGTTAGGTCCATCTGTTCTAGTGTGTTGTTCAGTGCCTCTGTGTCTTTACTTATTTTCTGTCTGGTTGATCTGTCCTCTGGAGTGAGTGGTGTGTTGAAGTCTCCTAAAATGAATGCATTGCTGTCTATTTCCTCCTTTAATTCTGTTAGTGTTTGTTTCACATATGCTGGCGCTCCTGTGTTGGGTGCATATATATTTATAATGCTTATATATCTTCCTGTTGGACTGACCCCTTTATCATTATGTAATGTCCTTCCTTATCTCTTGCTACTTTCTTCGTTTTGAAGTCTATTTTGTCTGATACAAGTACTGCAACACCTGCTTTTTTCTCTTTGTTGTTTGCATGAAATATCTTTTTCCATCCCTTCACTTTTAGTCTGTGTATATCTTCGGGTTTGAGATGAGTCTCTTGTAAGCAGCATATAGATGGGTCTTGCTTTTTTATCCATTCTGTTACTCTGTGTCTTTTGACTGGGGCATTCAGTCCATTTACATTTAGGGTGATTATTGATAGATATGTACTTATTGCCATTGCTGGCTTTAGATTCGTGGTTACCAAAGGTTCAAGGGTTGCTTCTTTACTACCTAACAATCTAACTTAACTTTCTTGTTAAGTTATTGTAAACACCGTCTGATGTTTCTTTATTTCTCTCCCTTCTTATTCTTCCTCCACCATTCTTTATATACTAGGTGTTTTATTCTTTGCCTTTAGTTAGTATTTGGATGGTCTGCTTTCTTTGGTGTGATTTTATTTTGTCTGGTGACATCTGTTTAGCCGTATGAGTGCCTCCATCTAGAGCAGTCCCTTTAAGATATCCTATGGAGGTAGTTTATGCGAGGCAAATTCCCTCAGCTTTTGCTTGTCTGGGAATTGTTTAATCCCTCCCTCAAATTTAAATGATAATCGTGCCGGATACAATATTCTTGGGTCGAGGCCCTTCTGTTTCATAATGTTAAGTATATCATGCCATTCTCTTCTGGCCTGTAAGGTTTCTGTTGAGAAGTCTGATGGTAGTCTGATGGATTTTCCTTTGGAGGTGATCTTTTTTCTCTCTCTTGCTGCCTTTAATACTCTGTCCTTATCTTTGATCTTTGCCATCTTAGTTTTATGAGTCTTGGTGTTGTCTCCCTTGGGTCCCTTGTGTTGGGAGATCTGTGGGCTTTCATGGTCTGAGAGACTATTTCCTTCCCCAGCTTGGAGAAGTTTTCAGGAATTATTTCTTCAAAGATACTTTCTATCCGTTTTCCTCTCTCCTCTTCTTCTGGTACTCCTATAATGCGAATATTGTTCCGTTTGGATTGATCATACAGTTCTCTTAATATTCTTTCATTCCTAAAAATCCTTTTATCTCTCTCTGCCTCAGCTTCTCTGTATTCCTGTTCTCTGATTTCTATTCCATTAACAGTCTCTTGCATCTCGTCCAGTCTGCTGCTAAGCTCGTCGATAGCTTGTTTCATTTCTGCATTGTCTTTCCTTATTTCCCTCACTTCCTCCCTTAGCTCTTGCATTATTCTCTGTAGATCCATCAGTATAGTTATGACTTTTAGTCTGAATTATTTTTCAGGAAGATTGTGCTTGTCCATCCCTTCAATCTCCCTCTCTGGGGTTGTCTGGGTAAGCTTTGTTTGTACCATATTCCTCTGTTTTTTCATGGCGATAGAAGCGGTCACTGGTAGGCCCCATGTGCGTCAGCTGGGCTCTTTAAGTGTTTTAAAAGAAAAAAAAAGGGAGGAAAGGAAAAAAAACAAAGGAAAAAAAGGGGAAAAAAAGGAAAGAAAAAAAACAAAACAAAACAGAACAACAACAAAATGCCCGACGGGAGTAGATTCTGTGAAGTTGCTGTAGGTGGCGCTACTTCTCCACTGTTCCATTCTGCCGGACGCTTTGTGACACCAGCTGGGGTGGGGTGGTGGGGGGGAAACAATTGGAAGGCTGCTGATCTCTGTGGAAAGCCTCGGCATGGCTCCTTTGCTCGGCCGCCAGCCTCAGGGTCTGAAATTCCCCAGGACTCCCAGCCTGCTGGGCTGAGTGTGCTGGGATGATTCTGTTCTACTTTTGGTCCCTTGTCTCTTTAATACTTTAAAAAAAGCGCGCACTTTTCTTTTTTCCCTGGGAGCTGGCTGAGAGGACCCGGCTGCGCCATCTCTCTCAGATCTTGCCCCTCTGTCTCTCCAATCTCCGATACACCACCCGATGTGTGTCAGCGTGTCCGGCGCAGATCACCAGGGCTGGTTATTTGGCGGGCCCGTGCCTTCACTTGCTCCCTGCTCCGAATCCTTTCCTCCTGCTGGTGCACTGGGGTGGGGGAGCGCTAGGTCCTGCTGGGCCCCGTATCCTATCCACTTTGTGAAGCACTGAGTCCGCGCAGGTGCAGCTCTAGCCTGGCTGTTGTACTGTATCTTCTCGTCTCTATTTTAGGAATAGTTGTATTTGTTGTATTTTCATAAATATATATGGTACTGGGAGGAGATTTCTGCCACCCTGCTCACGCTGCTATCTTCCCAGAAGTCCCTCAACCATAAATTAAAAAAAAAATTTAGCTACATATATGTATGTGTGCACATATAGGGCGAGATAGAGAGTCAATAATTAATTGAAAGGATTTGCTTCTGGGATACATAAATCAATACTAAAAAGTCAACTCAATGGAAAAATGGGCAAAAGACTTGTATAAAGATTTCATAAGGATATAAAAATGGTAAACCTATGAAAAAGTCCTGAAGTTCATTAAATATCAAGGAAATAAAAAAGCTACCATATGATACCATAAACATCCGTAAGAATGGCTTAAATGAAAAAGATAGGAAATTCCCAAGCACTATGAAATATATGGAACTGGAACAATTATATATTAGTGTATGTATATTAGTACAAGTTATTTGAAATGCTGATATCTATTAAATTTTACCCAATAAATAAAAAATCCCCAATAAAAACTTAGCAAATAGAATCCAAACAAATACACAAAAGTATTATACACCTTGGCTAAGTGGGATTTATCCCAGTTATACAAGGCTGATTTAGTATTCTAAAATCAATTAATATAATCCATCTCATTAACAAAGTAAAAAATAAAAATCACATCTGTAAATAAAGAAAAAAAAATTTGTGAAAACCCAACAACCTTTCATGATAAACTCTTAACTGGGAACAGAGGGCAGTTTTCTCTACTTGACAGACTTCAGAAAAACCTTCAGCTTAATGGTGAGAAATTTGAAGCTCTCCCACTAAGATCAGGTATAAGGCAAAAATATCCCTTTCACCACTCCTTTTCAATCATACTGAAAAATCCTTGCTAATGTAGTAATGCAAGAAAAGGGAGTAAAATATATAGATTAGGAAGAAAGACATAAAACTGTTTTTGTTCACAGATGACATATTAATTTATGTAGAATGTGCAAGTGAAATAACTCTTTGAACCTATAAGTGATTATAGGAAGGTTAGAGGATACAAGGTTAATATACAGAAGTCAGTAACTTTCCTATATACTAGCAATGAACAAGTGGAATTTGAAATTAAAAGTGTGGTGCCACTTATATTAACACCAACAAAATTGAAATAGATACATACAAATAGCAAAATATGTACATGATCTATATGAGGAAGACTATAAAATTCTGATGAACAAAAAGAAGAATGGAAAGATAGTCTATGTTTATGGATAATAAGACTCAATATTGTCAAGATGTCAGCTCTTCCAAACTTGATGTATAGATTCAATATAATATTAATATGAATCACTGCAAGTTATTTATTGAATCTTGACAAACTAATCCTAAAGCTTATAGAGCCAATGCAAAGACTGAGAATAGCCAATACAATATTGAAAGAGAAGAACAAAGTTGGAAAACTCTCAACTTTAGACTTTTAAGACTTACTTTGAAGCTATGGCACTTAAGTAAGTGTGGTATTGGCAACAGAATACATAAATCAATGGGACAGAATAGAGAGCCCACAATTATAACTCATAACTTTTCTTTGACAAAGGATCAGAGACAGCACAATGTAGTTAGGATAGTTTTCTAACAAATGGTGCTGGAACATCTGAACACCCTCATGCAAAAAAATATCTAGACACATTATACCCTTAATAATTAACTCAAAATGGATCACAGGCCTAAACACAAAACACAGAACTGTAAAACTCCTATGAGATAATATAGGAGAAAACCTAGATGATCTTGGGTATGGTTATGCTTTTTTACGTAGAATAGCAAGACATGATCCATGAAAGAAATAATTGATAAGCTTGACTGCATTAAAATAAAAAACTTCTGCTCTTCAAAAGGCAGTATCAAAAAAAGGACAAGCTATAAACTGGAAGAAAATATTTGCAAAAAATGTATCTGATAAAGAACTGTAATCCAAAATATAAAAAGAACTTTTAAAACTCAGTAATAAGAAAATACGCAACCCTATTTTAAAAATGGGCCAAAGACCTTAAGAGACACTTCATCAAAACAGATAATACAATTGGGAAATAAGCACACGAGAAGATGTTCCACAGCCTATGTCATCAGTGAAATGCAAATTAGAACAGCAATGAGATGCCACTACGTACCTATTAGAATGCCCAAAATCTGGAACACCGACAGCACCAAATTCTGGTAAGGATGTGGAGCAGTAAGAACTCTAATTCATTGCTTGTGGAAAGGCAAAATGGTACAGTAACTTTGGGAGACAATTTGGTATTTTCATATATAAGTAAACTTGCTCTCATTATAAGATGGAACAAATACACTCCTTGATATTTACCAAAAAGAGTTGAAAACTTAACGTCCACACAAAAATTTGCACATGGATACAGCAACTTTGTTTATAAGTACCAAAACTTGGAAGCCACCAAGATGCCCTTTAGTAGATGAATGAATAAATATACTGTGATACATAAAGACAGTGCATTAGTATACTGAATTAAAGAGAAATGAGCTATCAATTAGTGAAAAGATATGATGTATCCTTACATACATCGTGTTTATAAAGTTTCTAAGTGGAAGAAACCAATCTGAAAAGGCTACATATTTTATGATTCCAATTATATGATATTTTGGAAAAGGTTAAAATGTGAAGACAGTGAACAGATCCGTGGTTGCTTGAGGAAGGAGGGATGAATAAGCAGAGAACAGGATTTTTAAGGCAGTGAAAACACTCTGATATTATGATGGTCACGTATTATTATGCATTTGTCCAAACCCATACGATATATAACAATGAATGGACTGTAATGTAAACTGTGCACTTTGGGCGATTATGATATGTCAATGAAGGGTCATCATTGGTAAAAATGTATGATTTCATAACTGATGATAATTGAGGAGTCCATGCACATGTACAAAGTATGTATGGGAAATCTCTGTCCCTGCCTCTCAATTTTGTTTTAAACCTAAAACTGCTCTAAAAATAATCTTTAAAGTAAAAAAAATCAGTTAAAAATTTAAAGATATGCAATTTGCAATTTTATAAATATAGACTTAGAATAGATTTAAGAGAAAATATGTAAAATCTCTAATGGCAATATATTAAATATTTGTGGAGTGAAATTAAAGAAGGCCTAAGTGGAGGTAAATAATGCTCATTATGAAGACACAGTGCTGAAAGATGTCAATTCTCTCCAAATTAATCCACGTTTTTATTGAAAATGGAATTATAAAGTTTATTTTGAAATCCAAAGGCCCACTAATAGTCAAGACACTTGAAGAAAACAATGTAGGCATTTGTTTTACTAGGTATCAGATTTATTAAAACCCTATAATAGTTTAGACAAAATGTGACATGTCCACAGATAAACCAATGGAATATAATAGCCCAGAAAAATATTCTTGTGCATTTATTTGCACATTTGAATTTTAATTTTAAAACCATTAGAAAAAATGATCATTTCAACAAATTGAGATGATATGGGTAGATCATCCATTTGAAAAAAAAATTAGGAAAGTAACCTCTACTTAAATCAATATGCAAATATCAAATCCATTTATGTTACCTAAATTTCACAGGCAGAACTATAAAGCTTTTAGAAGAAAACAAACAATGATATTCATCATCATTGAGTAGTTTCTTAAATATGATTTAAGAATAAAGAAAGAGACAAATGAAATATCCATATTAAAAAGAACTTACATTTAGCAAAACATATAATACAGATTAAAGTTGAAAAATAAAAACAAATACAATGGAATGAAATACTTCCCAAACATATAATCAATAGACATCTTATCCAGACTAAAAATCAAAACTCAGTAAGAGAATGGCAATCCAGTAAGAAAATGGTAAAAAAAAAAAAAAAAAATTTATGTTGGGCATGTTCCAAAACAAGGAGACAAAATGATAAACACAGGAATGGGTTCTCCACATCATTAATAAGCAGATAAATTAAAATCACTAAATATCCACTGGATTCACAAAAGTTAAAATAATTTTATTAAAATCATCTAAGATGTGGAGCAAAACTAATACTGTCGGTAGGATGACCACTTTGGAAGGTGATTTAGTGTTATCTACTAAATTGAGGATACATATTTGCTTTGACCAAAAATTCTACCCCTAAGTATAGTCTTTGGATGATCTAATACATATATGCATCAGGAGAAATGTACAAGAATGTTCATATGAATATAATTTTTAATAGTTCTAAAATGAAAACCCAAACATCCACAAACAGTAGAAAGGAGGGGTATATTTATACAATGGAACACTATACAGCAATGACAAGAAATGACCTGTAACTACATAGAATAGTAGGGTGGATGCTACAAGTATCATGCCTTATGAAAAAAAAGTAAGGCACTTTCAGTTATTTATGGCATAATTCCAACATACGAAGTTCAGAAGCGAGTACAAGCCATATATATTTGAGGGCCATTGAGGAGAGAGAGATATGTTGGGTGTCTGGATCCTGTCATTTCATTTTTTTACTCTGGTGGCACTAAAATGTGGGTCCTCTTTATGTTTATTACATATATTTACTCTATGTGATCATGTTTCCTGATAAAAAAATAATATTTAGTGTTTAATAATTAGGCTCTTTAGCAACATGAAATGTTTTGAGATTTTAATCTGTCATCTTTTATTCCAGGTCATGCATAAGCACTTCTCACAGAAACACAGATTCAATATTAAGGTCAAATAAAAGTCAGATTAATATGTTTGAAAAACAAGTACAGTTTTGTGTTTCTCAGTTGTGACTGTTAAAATAATTAAACCTACCAGTTACTCCCTACAGCTAAATGAATGCAGTGTTTGAAATCCAAGGTAACCAAAACTAATAGCAGTAGCTAAAATTACCAGTAATACTACAGAGGGGGCAGTTAATAAGACTGTGTAATAAACTGCTTTTTCATTACCATATGTATGTATATCTGAAGGAAGTCTTGCTTTTTAACTAGTTGGTTTTTAAAAAATATTGCGGGAAATATATCTGGGGTTTGAATATGATTTGAAAGTGAAACCTTAAATACGTACCACAAAGGGAAAATGTGTGTGTGCAACCATGTGCGCACATACACCCCATATACACACATACTCACACACTCATATAACACCTGAAAACAGTCATCAGATTTTCTTGGCCCAGCCAAAAGCAACCTTAATGCTCTTATTGGCACACCACCAGGGATTTAAGCCATCTGACTATTTCAAGACTTATGCAGCTGTAAGTGATAACACTGACAATAGAACAGAAATTGAATTTGGCCAGGAAAAAGTTGCATTCCACTTCAAAATTTTACACAAAGGTGTTTTAATGAAAATGAATGCACTGTCCAATATATGGGCTTACAAATCAGTTACTGAGCAGGCTGGTATCAGCATCTGCCAAACCTATTCTCAGGTTCACAGTGAATTGAAGGTAAATGAGAATGAAAGCGCATTAAGCCTGTTGCTGCACCTTGTCTTCCTAATTCACAAATACAACACTGTATTCTCTAAAAACTTCCAATGACATTGCAGAGGCAAAATATCCCACCGGGAAAAATAAATAAATAAGTAATGTTCATTTGAAAATGCTCTCATGACTACAGTAAGGAGACCAGAGAGAGAGTGACAGCCTACAGCTGTAAGATCGACAACTAGCTTTAGCAAAAAGCAGAACCATGCCTCACTACTTTGGCCATTTAGAATGGGCAGCACGCTGGTATATAACCCAGGTAAAAATGAGTTTCAGTTCCTAATGTGTGTGCTCTTGCATCGTGGTGTCTCAGAAGTAAGTTGACCTTTCATAAATCCTGGTAGTGGGGAGAATACCTCTGTGGTTGTACACTCTGGAAAGAATGATGACATTTTAAAAGAACTGAATGTTTTAAAGCATGAACATTAATAGGAGCAATCTTTAATTTCAAAACAGTCACCTGCTTGCTAAAAATAGGGACTCCTAGCAAGAGAGTGTCTCATTGAATATAATTTCTATTGGTGTATTTTTAGTACACTGTATGATAAGTTGTCTAATGGGGAACTTTAAAAGGTGTGTTTTAATGATGGGAAATTTCAAGTCTTTAATGCTGAGAATTCCCAAGCATTCTGCTAGTAGGCGGGCAAAGTGAAAGTATAATTCTCACCCCAAAAGGAAGCTTTTGAGAGATTTCATTCAACATATCTTTCTTTTTCTTGAACCAAATGTTATTTGTTTCATTTATTTCTATATCTGGAGTTTGGAATATACATTTAAGAAAAAGCAGGGGAGAAAGTTAAGCTGTCAATTTTCTATTTTTAGCTGTAGTTACATAGTAGAAGTTAAGTAACATCTTTGCAGAGAGATATTTTAGGGACTTTTTTGAAATTGCTTAAGGTAATCAATTCAAGTTCAAATTAGAAAATGAACCCATCAGGGACATTATTTCTCAGGAAATAATTCCTTCAGAGTACAGCATGTCTGGGAGCAGATATTTTGGGATTGCTCTTGATTGGATACTCTTAGAAATATAAATACCTAATGTTTATGCATATACTTATATAAAACCATCCCTTTCTTGTTTGCCAAAGAAGCTGCTGCTTTCCGTGTACCTCCTTCCTACATTTCTTTTTCACTTTGGCCTGTCTGAACTGCTGTTGAGCTCAGTGAACTTCCTTATCAGATTAATTTACACTTAGCCTTCCTCCTCCCCAACACTGACTAGTACCCAAGGCATACTGGCGTCTACCAGGGCACCCTCAGGTGAGGAGCACAGCTCTCCTTGGCACTTGAGCTGTGTGCTTCATGTGTTTCTGAATATGATTATACCACTTCTAAGTACTACAATTTAAGTATTCATTCTGTACATTGAAATATGAATTTGAAAAAAGTTTCTATTAAAAACAAGGTAGATATCTTGACAAGACTCTATAAAAGTGAGTCATTAAAAAAACAAGTTGCCATCAAATGTGGAAGGAGAAAAGTATAATCAGAAAAAATTATAAAACCCGCTATGTATCTTATCCGGCTTGCTACACAAGTCTCTAGGTTCCCTTAAAGGAAGAAGAAACTGAAAATGGTAATCTTTGCATTATGGATGAGATTTATGCAATAAAGGCATGAGACTTGCTTCTGTATCCAAAAAAGCCCTTAGCCTGTATCAAACATTTGGCAAATTAATGGGAATTTACATGTTGTACTTGAAAAATGTTTAACATATGTGTATATCCTTTTTAAAAAAACAATGCTGTGTTCAACCAACTTTTAAATAACTTCACAGTTGGAATAACAGGCATATAATGTCCCTTATCCATTCACTGCTTAGTTATTGTCAATTTGCTTGTGTAATGAAATTAAATTTATTGGAATATAATTATAGGATGAAAATGAGTTCAGTATGACCATGTAACAGAGTAGCTGTGCAGTGAAGCCAGTGTAGAGGAGGGATATAGTATAGAAGATGACAAAAACAGTTCACACATCAATGTGTGATAATCAAACAAGCTTTTTTAATGGTACAAATGTGCATAGGATTATGCTAACAAGTAAATTGGAATTTGTCTCATCACGGACTACTATCTTTGGTTTGCTACATGAGCTTTGTCACTTCTCTTAGACATAATTTCTGAAACCTTTTCTAACATTTAGCAGATATAGACACAATATACCATACACAAATATAATAGTACGCATATTGAAACACTGAATTATACATAAATGGGAAAACTATTTATTTGTCAAGACCAAGTAGTTTTGGGAGATGAGGCTAGAGGGGAATATAATTGATGGGAAGTCTGTGGGAGAAAGCAAGTGTTTTTTAATCAATTCACGAAGGCTACAGAATGAAGATGTGACTTACTATACAATTTAGAGTGGGAATAACCAACCACTCTGGGTAATGGAAGACAGGTATAGTATATTTTCCAATTCAGTTAGGAAAAAACTTTGTGTTTTTTTTGCTTTAAATGAAGACAATCAGTTACTATGCTCTTTTCCTCCTCTCAGCAGAGATAGGCAAAATGCATAAAGATTCATGAAAAATTTGGATCATTAAACAAGCAAAGAGTATGTTTTCATGGAATGTTCCTTTGAATTCTTTTTTCCCCACAGTAGAAATTTATAAAGGAGAACTGATAAAAGAGGATTCTAAATAGACTAAAAAAAATTTATATTTGTAATTCCAGGCACTTCTAATATTTGACCAATTACCTACCATGAAATGAAACAGAATGAAAAATAGTCATTTAGGTGGGACATTTTCTTTACTTAGAAATGAAATGAGTTTAAGGAGTGTCCAGTGTAGTTATTCTATAAATTACAGCATTTGGATTCTTCAACGGTTTTAATATGTGTGAGTTTCTTATGCAGTGTGCCCTTGGAAGTAAGCTGATTCTGGGATAAAAATAATCATACTCCTACTTTTGAAGTTTACCACTATATTTTTATTTTGCAATAAACTGATTTATCTTGCTATGTTCAGTTGTAACATATTGCTATGACCACACAGGTATACATCCATAAATTACTTAAACCCTTTTGATTACATAATTCCACAAAGACAGCAAGCATTCCATTTCAAACAAGAAAATGGGAAGCAGATTTTACTGCCCACCAAAGACAGTCCTACTTGTACATTTTACTGTCAATCCTAATGTCACTGGTGTGCCAAAAATGCTCACACGAGAAATAATCAAGACACAGATGATAATTGATACATTTTGAACTATACTGCTTGTAAAAGTGTAGTATAATAAAGGAATCTGGGCAGTCCCTTTAAATCTATTATGATTGGATTTGGTTGAATATTGACATTAATTACTAGTTTTAGAATACAGGTAGGATTTTGGTACTTATTGTGTATTATCTAATATATACTCATACCATATGCAAAAGGCAGCTAATTTATATGATATCTCACCTTTACACTCCATTATCTAATATTGTAACGTTGTTTAAGTGGCAAAATCGTCTCCATTCTATGAGCCTCCTTCGGCTCAGGGAAGGGGTGGGAGGCATCATGGTATTGTGGAATGATTCCCAGGACTATAGGCAATAAAACGGTCTGAGTATTGAAGCTACATTTACTCAATGTGCAAAATCACATCTTTACCCTGCAGTTGCCTGCATAAAATAAGTTTATAGTTAAAAATTATTACCATTTGCTCAAGGGCTTTATAAACTATTGTGGCATGATAATTTACTGAAATATTTTGGTCCTGCTATTGTGGAAGAATGAGGAAAAAATGGGAGTCACCTTTCCTTACCTATCCCTAAAAGCTTTTGTGTTAAATACCTGGACTTCTGATGCCTGTGGAAGACCTTGGCTTTCTTTATTGTTGCTGAGCTAAAATCAAATTGTACTAAATGGAGTGTGGTATCCAAGATTGGATCCTGGAACAGAAAAAAGGCATTAGTGGAAAATTTGATGAAATCTGAATAAAGTCTGGAATTTACTTAATAATATTAAGCAAATGTTGGTTTCTTGAGTTTGACAAATATATTAAGGTAATATGTTAACATTGGGGAAACTGGATTAGAGTTGTACAGAAATTACCTGTATTATTTCCACAGCTTTTCTATAAATCTATAACTTCCAAAATATAAAGTTATTTAAAAATATTAAAATATGTAAGTTACGTAAAGAAAAAAGCTTGGTCAAAGCTGTTGTTAGGAGAGGGTGAGAGATGTATGGAGCCATGTAAAGGAATGAGGGTCAGAGCCCCTTCTACCTTTGAGGAGAAAGAGATTGACAAGGCTGGACAAAGAGGGTGGGCTCTACACCAGGCAGCGTCCTAAGAATCACCAGCACTCTAATAAGTGTGCTGGGGGAAGTGAATAGCAGTAACTAACAGTGTGGCTTTGGATTTTAAGGCAAAAGAACCCGTATCCAGTCTTAGAATGGAGCAATTTGAGTTCCCAGAAGAATTTGACATTATCTACCTCAGCAGATTATGTGACATGTGAAACATTAGAACCCTTTCTCCGGGGTGTTATGCACCCAGTACTTCTCACTGTTATGTCAAACTCTGGAGAGGTGGGGTCCCCCAAAACAGGATTGAATGTATCGCCACCCTTGTAAAGAAAGTCGTGCAAGATTTGCTTGTGTCTCCCTGCCAAGTGTGGTAGAATATATGCATCCGTAGTACCTTGTAAGTCATTAAACATCTGAGTCATTATTCAAGTTGGGGGCTTTCTGCTTGGGAGAGCCCTCCTTTTAGCACATGGGCAACCACAGGATGTGAAGCCCTTGGGGAAGTCCACGGCACAGGCCAGTTAAGCGCAGATACCGGCAGTTGCTGACTGGACAATGAAGATTTTATTATACAATAGAAGATAGGAAGTAAGACATGTTCTAAACATATAAAATTGAGCGGAATTAAACTTCTTTTATTGGACACATTATTTCCCATTGTAATTTGGAATATAGGAATATAATGAATCTTAGTGAACCAATTCTTTTGGTAATTGGTAAACTTTTAATTTTATCTGGTATGGCAATGAAAATGAGTACAAGAGACTTCGACCTGATTCTGCAACAATCATTTAACAGGAAAAATCATCAACCTGTTTGAATGTTCTTAATGCCTGTAAATCATATCTAAGTGCCTAACTTATTCCAAAATATACCTATCATACAACAGCTGCATGTTAAATGAATCCTTCTAAATAAAATAATAAACTGGCTGCCACCAGGAACATAAACTTTTATTGGATGAAGCGTTTTTATTTCATAGTGTAAAATTGGCATCTTTGGTGATTCATTGTTCTTGGAACAGCTTGAAATCAGTGCTAAAATGTCAATTATTTTGTTTTAATACTCTAAACTTTCTAAACCACTGCAGATGTTTTTTCTAAGTATAATGGGAGGGCAAAAGAAAACCTAAATGAATCTTTAAAAGAACTGAAGCTCCATTTGCATCATCCTCTGGAAATTGAGAATAATTTGCAGGCACATAATACACCGTGGTTGCATACATTTAATTAATTTCAATATCTTCAATCCCATCTGTATCATAGAGCTGTTATACTTGGAGAGATCTTAAGAGAGGTGGACAGTTATTAAGTGGGCACTGCATGAAAAAACATATTTGAATCAGATTTTGAGGACATTATATATGTTAGATTAATAGAGAATAAACTATCACCCAGCTCTGTTGAGCTGGTCACAACAGCCCTAATTTGAAAGAGGTAAGGAATGTACTTTCTAACCCAGAGTCTAAGATATGGAAATCAAGACTGAGTTTTGAGGAACATTGAACAATACTGCTCCCTACTCTTTATGTGTTTGCAGATGTAGACACTTCATTTTTAGTTCTCAGATCTGCATTTTTTACTTAAAAGGCACTTGTATAAATTTAAATATTATACTTACTCAAACTTTATAACAATGCTATGACATAGGTAGTTTTCTATTGCTGTGTAACAAATTGCCATAAATGTAGTGGCTTAAAATCATTCAAATACAGTATCTCATAGTTTCCATAGGGCAGGAGTCCAGGCAGTTCAGTGGAGCTCTCTGCTCAGGGTCTCACAAGCCAGCCATATCATCCCCTGGAGGCTTGACTAGGAAACATGTGCTTCCAGGCTCCTGTAGGTTGTTGGCAGAATTCCTTTGCTTGGGCCTGTAAGACTGAAGTGCCTACTTTGTTGGTAGTTGGCCCAGGGACAGCTGTCAGCAACTGGAGACTGTTCTCAGGTTCTTGCCTCATGGACCCCTCAATAGGCAGTTCACATCATGGTGGTTTACTTTTCCAAAGACAGCAGATATCTCTCAGTTCTAATCTCTTCTCTAACTGCTAAGACAGCCTTATATAACATAATAGCTAGAGTAACTATACCATCGTATTCACTGCCTGCACTCACTGAGGCATGAAAGGGTTTGTTAAAACACTCAAAGTCATATAACTAGTAAGTAGCAGGGCCAAGATTTCAACCCAGGAGGCCTACTACCAGTGTCTATATAGTAAACTATATAGTAACCTACTTGCTTTCTGATTCTCCTATTAGAAAGCTCTTTGGAAACACTCTCACTATTTCTAATTGGACATCAAAATAATGAAATGAGGCCACATTTAATTTCTGAGCATAATAAAGATCTTGGACTGTTCATAAAGATGAAGTTCTCCAAATCAAGCATAGCCTCACACACTTGTAGAAAGTAATGTTATGCTACTGTTACTGTTATTGTAATTTAGAATATAGAGATAACCATCCAGCCTCTAGGAATAACTACGTCTGCCTTTCCATATGCAGGGCATTGGATATCTACCAGTTCATTTAGTCAGTTAAAGAAAATACTATACTAATTAATTCCACCTCTATGTTATGGAAAGTAAAAAAAAAACACATTTTCTAAAGCACTTTGACTACCTAGCCAAAATTCATTTGAGTGAAGCAAAAAAACATGCCAGAAACTAGTAGACAACAGTCTTCATTCTGCCAGGGATGGACAGATACCAGCTTTTGATGTATGTAGAAATAATTACAAGTTCTAAAGTACTATATATTTTTTAAGTGTAGCAATATATGCTTTTTTCAAGTTATTTAATAGGCAGTTGCTCAACATCATAACAGATCTTCTCATATTTGCTGTGTATTTATAAATCATTAACAAAATATCCTCTTCTTACTGAGCTCACTGTCTAACTGAAAATACTGACAATAGAATAAAGGATTACCATTTACTCTGGCATTTCTTTTAATAAAGATGTATATAGCAATACCACCACAGAAGAAGTAAGAATTTTTCACCTGTAGCTTAATGAGAGGACTTCATAAATGGATATTGCAACTGAATATCAAAAGGTGAAGAGGAATTCCATGGTTGGGCAAGACAGTGATGAGGGCACAGGGACATTTCAGGCAGAAGAGAAATGCTTAATGTGACAAGACATGTAACAGAGTGGGGGTCAGATGAACTGAAAAGAGTTTAGATTTGTAAAAGGAGTATGGGGAAAGGCAATTTAGACTAAAATGGGAGGAAAGAACCAGACCATTAATGTCTCTGTATGCCATACTTATGCTTTGGGGCTTGAAGATGACTTTGATTTATCAAAAACAGATGGTTTAGTGATGTGTAGATTTTTCATTTGAATTAGCACATATGTCAATATCTGCCACTTCTAGATGAGTATTTGAGTTGAGATATTTTAAATTTGATTTTTAACCGAAAAAGAATATAACTGCTGCTTTAGAATCCACACAATCATCATCATAGGCTTCATTATAGCAGAGATCTTTAATTTCCTGATGTAGTCAACATTTACACAACAGGGACAAACACATAGTCTCAATAATTAACTTGTTGAATGAATGTGGTATTCTCAATAACATATAAAACATAGTTTAACCAGGGTGATTTTTGTCTTCATCTATTATAGTATTTTCTAAATCTTCTAAAAATAGTTTATATAGCTTTTTATGATAAAAGATTCTAAAACAATATAAATATTTTAATATACCAATATGATCATATTCTACTTTTTATATTTCTCCAAATTTCTTGACAAAAATATGTTACTTTTATGGTAAAAATATTTAAATATGATCATTGTAATTTTCTTACAAAGGCTGTACATGATGCTTAGAAAATACTTTTCTTTTTTCTTATGATTGAAATATCAAGTTTCCCTGGAGGGACATTTCATAGTATAAACAATACTCCAGGGGAATCGGATGAATTAGTAGTTTGTAGCTTTGATATTACCCATGGTGTAACTTTGGACAAGTCCCTTTCCATTTCTAAGTCTTTATATATATAAAAATAAATGACTGGAAGAGATCAGCAATTCTCAATACTGACTGCACAGTGATTGCCAAGCACTAGGGTGAGAAGCAAATATTAAAAAGAGATATAGAGCCCTTGATGTCTAAGAGCTTACAGTCCAGAGAAGAATATATACATACACTGTGATAAAGACAAGTAGGTGCCAAGTGTTACTGTCGAACGAGGAAGTTGGATAAGTAGAAGATGATGTCCTATGAGGAGAAAAACCTAAATGAGTGAGAAACTTGATTTCTATTATCTATATGTCAAAGGGCCACTAGTATAGTAGTGAAATGAAATCAAGTATGTTGTCTTTCTTCTGGTCTGGTCTATTTCTGCTCTCTAGAATAGTGCCAGGTAAAGAATAGGTGCTGAGTAAATAGCTGATTAGTGAGTAAGTAAATGAATTATTTGGTACTTGGCCTTCACCATGATTTTCGAGAGATGATCTATACAAATAGTACTTATGAGATGAGAGTTCATTGTTGTCTGTCGTCATTCTTAATCTTTATTGTCAATATTTGCATACGATAAAATTTATTAATTTTACGCATGCACTTTAATGAGTTTTGACAATGTTGTGTAGCTACTACTAGAGTCGTAATAAAAAGTATTTCCATAACCTAGTAAGGAGCCTTTTTTTTTTCTGCCTGTTTCTGTTATTTTTTTATTATGAACTTTTTTTTTTTACTGAAGTGTAATGGACATTCAGTATCCTATCAATTTCAGATGTACCTTTTCGTGATTCATATTTTTATACATTATGAAATAATCCTTACAATAAGTTGAATTACTGCCTATTGCCATACAAAGTTACTACAGTATTATTGACTATATTCCTGTCCTGTGCATCACATCCCTATGACTAATTTATTTTATAACTGCAAGTTTGTACCTCTTAATTCCCTTCAACTATTTCACCCACCCATTCTGCTTCTGGTAATCAACACTTTGTTTCTTGTATCTGTGAGTTTGCCTTTCTTTTGTTTTTTTTTTTTCCCTGCCCTGCCATTCTGAAATCATACGGTATTTGTCTTTCTCTATCAGACTTATTCTGGTTAGCATAATATACTGAAGGTTCATTGTATGTATGTGTATGTGCACGTGTTTGTGTGTGTGTATACATACCACATCTTCTTTGTCCATACATCTATTGATGGACACTGAGGTTGCCTCCATATCTTGGCTATTGTAAATAATGCTGTGATGAAATTCAGTATATATATTTGAATTAATGGTATAATTTTCCTTGAAAAAGTACCCAGAAGTGGAATTGCTGGATCATGTAGTATTTCTAATTTTAGTTTTTTGAGGAACCTCCATACTGTTTTCCATAGTGGCTGCACCAATTTACATTCCCACTAACAGTATACAGGGGTTCCCTTTACTCCATATCCTCTCCAAAATTTGCTATTTCTTCTCTTTCTGATGATAGCTATTCTAACAGCTGTGGGTGATAATCTCATTGTGCTTTTGATTTTCATTTCCCTGATAGTTAGTGATGTTGAGCACCTTTTCATGTGCTTATTGGCTATTTGTATATCTTCTTTGGACAACTGTCTTTTCAGATCACAAAATGCCCATTTGTTAATTGGGTTGGTTTTTTTCCCCCTATTAAGTTGTAAGAGTTCTTTATATATTTTGGGTATTTACCCTTATCGGATAGATTGTTTGCAAATATTTTTTTACCATTCTGGAGGTTTCCTGTTCACTTTTATTGATAGTTTCCCCTGCTGCATAGAAGCTTTTTATTTTGATACAGTGTATCTGTCATTTTAGTTTTTATGTATGATTATAGCACTTACACCTTTTAAATGTCTTTCACCAACATTTCATTATTTTCAGAGTGTAAATATGAGACCTTATTTAAAGTTATTCATAAGTATTTCTGCTTTTTCAATTTCAGCTTTATTGAGGTATAATTGACATAAATGTAAGCATTTCTTCTTAAAATTATTGTACTAGAATTATTATTTTACTTCCATTTTTTGATTGTTCATTGCTATTTCATATAAATACCTTGGATTTTTTCATGTTGGTCTTGTATCTTTTAACTTTGCTGAATTAGTTTTTTAGTAATAATAGTTTTTTGTTTATTCTGCAGTATTTTCTGTCTCTA
The DNA here is from genome assembly GCA_032199065.1 of Smutsia gigantea. Taxonomy (NCBI): domain Eukaryota; kingdom Metazoa; phylum Chordata; class Mammalia; order Pholidota; family Manidae; genus Smutsia; species Smutsia gigantea. Next base: position 24,042 of record JAVSCE010002730.1, on the reverse strand, counting down.
AGATTGTCATTTGCTAATTGAAATATTTTTATCACTTTATTTCCAACTTAGAAGCCTTTTTTTAAATTGCATAATTTCTCTAGGTAGAACTTTTAGTTCAGTGTTAAGTAGAAGTGGACAGGGTGGTCACACTTGTCTTATTTCAATCTTGGAGGAAATCTTTCAGTCTTTCACCATTATATATGATTTCAGCTGTTGGTTTTTCATAGATACTGTTTATCAGTAAGAGTAAGTTACCTTCTATTTCTAGTCTCATGAGATGGTTTTGGGGTTTTAAAATGCTTTTTCTACATCTATTGATATGAACAAATATTTTTTCTGTATTAATGTAGGTTACTTATTACATTGATTAATTTTGTTGTTGTATTACCCTTGTGTTTCTTGATTAAATTACTTGGTTGTGGTCTATAATTCTTGAATATGCTGCTGAATCTGGTTTGCTAGTATTTGGTTGATAATTTTTACATTTATATTCATTAGGAATATTGATCTGTGGTTTTCTTGTCATGCCTTTTTCAGGTTTTGGTAACAACGCTGGCCTCATGGAATGAGTTAGGAAGTGTTCAGTTCTCTTCTACTGTTTTAAAGAGTTTGGTAAGGTTTGGTGTTAATTCTTATTTAAATTTTTGGTAGACTTCACCAATAAAACCATCCTATCCATTCCTGCACTTCTCTTCTTGTTGGAAGGTTTTTGATTATGAAACCAATGTGTTGATATTTCCTATTTCTTCTTGAATCAAGATTGATAGTTTCCGTATTTCTAGTAATTTTTTTACTTCACTTCATTTATCTAATATGTTCCTAGTAGTGTTTTATAATCTTTTCAATTTCTATAAAGTTGATACTAATGTCCCCATTTCAATTTTTTATTTTACTTGTTTTCATTTCTCTCTTTGTTTTTCTTGGCTAGTTAAGCTAAAGATTTTTTAATTTTAATGATCTTTTTGAGGAGCCAACTTTGGTTTCCTTGATTTGCTCTATTGTTTATTCTCTATGTATCTCTGACTTTTTACTTCTACTGATTTTGATTTAGTTTCCTAGTTCCTTAACGTGAAATATTAGGTTACTGATTTCACATCTTATTTTTTAATATAGATGTTTATAGCTATAAGTTTAGGTGGGATATTAAAACCTCCAACTATTTTGTTCACATACAAATTTCTCCCTGTGAATTCTGTCAGTTTTTGCTTCATATATGTTGGGCTTTGGTGTGAGGTACCCATATGTTCATAATTTTTATACCTTCTTGATAGATTGACTCTTATCGTCATTTAATGACTTTCCATATTTATTGTAATTGTTATTGTCTGATATTAATGCAGCTGTTTGTTTCTTTTTTTGTCATTGTCTCATGGAATATATTTTTCCATCCTTTCACATTCAACAAATTCCTGTCTTTGGAGGGAAAGTGAATTTCTTCTGGTTGAGTCATATTTGGCTTTTTTCTATACATTCTTCTGATCTCTAACTTTTAACTTTGGAGTTTATTCCATTTATATTTAATATATTTACTGAGAAGGAAGGACTTCTGCCATTTTGCTAGTTATATTTTATGACATAATTTTTCCCTCAGTTTTTCCACTATCCCTATCTTTTGTGTTAAATATATATTTTGTAATATACCATTTTGATTTCCTTTTTGTTAGTTGTATTCTATTTTTTAATGGCCTTTTTAATGTTTGCCTTGAGCATTGCACTTGACATCTTACTTTGTAACAACCTAGTTGAAGTTAATACCAGTTTAGTTTCAACAGTGCTATGGGTTGATATTCATCCTCCTAAAAAAGATATGTTGAAGTCCTAACTTCCAGTACCTCTGAATGTCACTTTATTGGAAATAAGGTTGTTGCGGATGTGATTAATTAGTATGAAGCCATACTGGAGTATGTTGGGCCCCTAATCCAATATGAGTGGTGTCCTTATAAGAAGATGGCCATGTGAAGATATTAGAAACACAAGAAGAATTCCATGTGAAGATGGAGGCAGAGTTGCAGTGATGCATGTATAAGCCAAGCAATTCCAATGATTGCTGGCCGTAAGAGAAGCTAATAGAAAGGCATGGAAAAGATTATCCCTCACACACTTCAAGGGAAACCAACCCTTTTGGGAACTCCATTTAGACTTTCAGCTTGCATAACTGTGAGACAATAAATATCTGTTGTTTTAAGCTGCCGAGTTTGTGGTATTTGTTACAGCTTCCCTAGAATTTAGTACTGGTTTTCATATCAGGAAGTAGGGTGCTTTTATAACAAATACCTAAAAGTGTGGAAGTAGTTCTGGAATTTTGTAATGAGTAGAATCTGGAAGTATTTTGAAGCACATAATAGAAAAAAATCTAGGCTGTCTCGATGTGATTGTTGGTAGAAAATATAGATTTTACTATGGTTCTTCAGAGAAGAACCAATAGTATATATGTTATATATATGTGTATATATAAATTATGTATAATTTGCATTTGTCCTTCTTTCTAGCTTCTAAAATTGTGTTGCATATTGTATGATCTCTTGTTTCTTTTCTTTGATCTTGCAGATTTATGACATACGTGTGTGTGTGTGTGTGTGTGTGTGTGTGTTGTAGAGAGAGAGGGAATGGAAGAAGGGAGGGACAGATAGAAGATGATAAAGAATTGGCTCTTGTAGTCATGGAGACTAAGAAGTCCTAAGATCTTGGTTAGAAAGCTTGAGACTCAAGAGAGTGGATGTGTATTTACAGTCCAAAAGCCAGCAGGACCCAGAAAAGCTCATGTTTTAATCTGAGACTAAAGGCTAGAAAACATCAGTGTCCCACTCAAGCAGTCAAAACAGGAGGTATTCCCTCTTAAATCAGCTTTTTGTATTCAGATGAATTTATTGTATGTTGCCCATTTACATTATGTAGGACGCTATACTTAGTCTACCAGGTCAGGTGTTAATCTAATCCAGAAAATTTTCATAGACACACTCAGATTTATGTTTGGCCAAATGCCTGAATATGACCCATGACCCAGTTAATTTGACAGATAAAATTGACTGTCACAAATATGTTAAAGGCTATTTTTGTGAGGTCTCAGAGAAAAGAGAACTGTAAAGAAAGCTTCTATCTTCTTAAAGAATACATACATATTGTGGTAAACAGAATATTGATAGAAATACAAACATGGTGCTTCTGTTGGTGACTTGGATGGAAATGAGGAGCATGCTGATGGAAACTGGAAAAAAGATGATCCCTTTTATACAGTGATAGAAAATGTGGCTGGCTTGTGTTCTTCTGTTTTGTGGAAAGTAGAACTTGTAAGTGATCAACTTGGATATTTAGCTGAGTAAATTTCTGTGCAAAATTTGTAACAAAAGGATAAAAATGAATTCTCTTTTTATTGCCATACACATCTCTGTCCTTAGAAGAAACTAATGTCTGCAATTCATGAGTCTTTCTGGGGTGTTACAGCACAAATTGCTTTGTTTGTTGGCTTTTCCCCTTGTGGATCCTTAAGTTTCTCTGGACTGCTAAGTAAATTTCCACTTGTCCATCTACTTTCCAGCTTCTAAAATTATGTTGTATTTCTTATAATCTGTTGTTTCTTCTTTTTTTTGGTGACCTTTCAGAGTTATGACTAGAAATATTTTATTGTCATTTTAGTGGGTTTCAGTTGAGAACAGAGGTTAATGTGTGTGGGTTAAGTTCACCATGTTGAATGAAATAAATGCTTATGAGTGACAGCTGAAGGATCTTAGAAGCTCCACTTTCTGACATGATAAAAGTTCCTCCCTTGTTGAATAGCCTTCATGTTGAACATTTGACCTATACCTTTAAGGTGAAATAAACCATTAATTTGCTGATGTAAGAACATGAATAAACTTGATCATTTGTATGCTTTCAAATAAAGTGAACCGCTTGTACTCTGCTATGCTTACTTCTTTTCCCTCCTCTTTACAATAACCAGATGAATTAAAAAATATTTTCCCTTTTTCAGGGGATAGTGACTGAGAAAGTATTTGTAAATTGTGTAAGCACATATAGCTAGTAAATGGCAAAGCTGTAATTCAAACACAAATCTTTTTTTTCTGAAAATACTTGCAGCAACAGTCCTCATTCCTATTACTGTACCTGATCCTATAAATTTTATATACTTATTACAATTTTTAAAAGCCAAGTTTTTTAAATATATTTAGTCTTTGGTACTGTGAGTAGTTACAATGGGGAATGATGATGAATCCTAGAATGTGTTTGTCTTTTAGATCTCTATGACCTGTAGGGATGCAAAAAGAACTTATTGGTTTAAGAATGATTCCTGAATGATTTCTTTCCTCTGAATCCTAGAGCACTTCACTATCTGGAAGGCTTGCAAAGAAGTCATGTGGGGGAGTGAAGTAGGAGGTGAATGAGATTATATAATTTGGTTCATAGATGACATAATTTCTCATTGTTCCCACTGAGAAAGAAGGAACAAAGGAGAAGACATGTGGGAGTGTAGAAAATGCAAGGTGGAGATATTAATGCTATGGCATAATCTTCGTGGGTGTTTAGCCTGGAGACTAGAAGACTAAGGAGAGACATGCTAGTTGCCTTGAAATATTTCAAGAGCTGTAATGTGGAAGAGGGAGTAGACTTTTCCCTGTAGGCCCACAGGGCATAACTAGCATTAAGAGGTGAAAGTTATGGAAAGAAAATTTTTACTCGATACAAGGAAGAGCTTCCTAATAGTGCACAGCATTGGAACAGGTTGCTGCATGATGTTACGGGAAGTGTTCATTCCAGTGCTGAGTACCTGTGAATCAAGGGTCCTGTGGACTTGATGACTGCAGGAATGGAAGAATGAAGCAGGACCTAATCTAATCTAGCCTCTTCTTAATAGTATGTCCATTTCTTTCTTTGTCTCTCTCTGTCCTTTCCTTCTCTTTTTCTTTCTATCTACCTATAATCTAACTTACAGAGAGAGAAGATTGAGAGAAAGGAAGGTTAAGAATTAAAAGGCATAGATTGTGTGTGGTTTGTGTTATATTTTAGGGTATTGGGTGTAGGTTCTGTTTATATTTCCTCCTCTTTATGTTTATGAAGAAAATAGTGACAAAGATAAATCTGTGATACCACACTAGGCTTCAGATGCAGATTTCCATAGGAGGAACAGCTTTGGATTCAGATATGTCTGGATTCAGATTTTTTTCTTTGTGGGTCTATCTTTATGATCTTGGTAAAGCTGTTGAATAAACTTCTATTTCATTACTATTAAATTGAATAAAGTATCTTACACATATTGTGAAATTAAATGATGTAAGGCACATAATGCACATTGCAAACTGTCTAGTATGGAGCCAGTAATAGCAAATACTTGTTTCTTGCATTTTCTTACCTTGCTTTTCATTGTTTGTACAAAGGTAATGCATAAGCTGATAGAATTTTAACATCATGGTTAAAATTTCCAGGTTATCTACTGTAAATAGAATACAACTGCCTTTTTGACTTGAAACAGTTTAACCAATTTGAATTTTTTCTTCAGAGCCAGCTTTGCCAATCATATCCCTCTCCATGAAAAGAAAACGTATTGTTACTTCCATTCAGCAAAATTTCAGCTTAGGCAGGCCTGTAAAAATATTTCCCTTCAAAACAACACATCATTTGTTTATTTATTTTTAAATTTTGACTTAAAAAATATTTGCACTATATGTTTACTACTTTACTGTTGTATTCAAGTTGTTTTATTAAAGAAAATCAATTTTTGGTGCTATAATCCCCAGAAATGCATTAATTCTTAATTTTCTGAAAAAGAGTTTTATCTTTCACAGCCTTGCTTTATTGTAGATACTATTCTTAGATCTGTGTGGGAAAGTTTGCAGTCTTACTTCAGACTTAAAAATAGAACTGTAATACAGTCAAATTTTATACTTCTGATCATGTTATAATGAAATGATTAAGAAACTCCTTTAGTGAAGGCAATATCAAATATGCATTCAAATGTACTGGAGAAATTTCATATGTGTTGATGTGTGTATGGTTTCAGGGTTGATCTTAGCAAATATGTGAGGGGTATACATACTACATGTTCCTGTCTGATTAACTGATGAAAGGCATATGTGTGAGTGTATTTAAATGTGTATATGTGCTTATCCCCAGTTTCTGTGCTTATATGAATAATGAAGATTTTGAGCGTATGTGTGGTTCCTGAACCTATGTCTGACCAATGATGACTGTTTGTTTAAATTTTGCTGCTACATTAATGACATCTGGTTGAATTGCCTGGTTGGCCATATGAATCATGAATTAGATTCTCAGGTTAATATGACTGTAAATATCAGCTAGAAAGTATTTTTAATTTATTTTCCTCATAGTTTCAATTAATATTTGTCCTTATTAGTTAAAACCATTTTGATTAAAATACAGTGGCATCATAAAAACATTGAAAAGAATAATGCTGAAAAGGAAAATAATTCAGTATTTTAAAATTCAAACAAATTCAGTGGTAAATTTTAATATGCTGTATTCCAGTTGTATGTGTGTTTGTGTGTGTGTGTGTATGTGTAGCAGATGGAAGAAAATAACTATGGGAAGTGACATACAAATGATATTGAGACATCAGTAGGATGAAAACATTAGAATCATAAATGTCAGAGAAACACTATTCTCTAGCAATTTTCTGTAATCTTGAGATCTTTGTATTTTCAAAGAGCATGTGAAAGGGGTTGGTAATGAATTTAGTTTTACACTAAAAGGACAAGAGTGATCCACCTGATATATGGTAGTAGATAAAAGCATATACATTTACTTAAATAGTTTATGTTCTGATGCTTTGCATTTTATGTTATCACAAACTTTCCTTTGTCTTTCAATAATCGTTAAAAATGTGACTTTTTTATGACCACACAATAATAAATAACAAGAATAGACTATAGTGTATTTGCTTCACATATTGAACATTTAGATTGCTTTCTATTTTCAGTTACCTTTATAGTGCTACAGTGAAGATACAAGTACTCAAATATTTTTCATACATCTGCTAATTTCCATTAATTATATTTCTTATACATTTAGTAAATCAAAGCATATTAAAATTTTTAATTCCCTTGATCCTTACTGGCATATTACTTTCTAGAACATCTGTACCAACCTGTACTTCTGTGAGGAAGGTAATATAAAAAAGGATGTTTCTGAACCCAATAAGGAGGACAATATAAGTAGTAGAAAAACATCTATAGTATCTTTACACAGTGTCATTATACAGACTTTAAAATAAAAATGGATTTTGTTTTCAAGAAGATAGTGAATATATTAGAAAAATAGTGGAAATTAAAAAATAGACTCTTCGAAAAGGAATCAAATACATATTCTAGAAATTTAAAACACACAGTATCTCAAACTAAGGCCATATTAGAAATGTTTAAAAGAAGATAGGAAACAGCAGTAGAGAAATGAGAAAAATGGGAAAGATGTTGATTGGAAATAGTTAATATGAAGCACAGGGCAAACAGTATTCTACAGAAGAAAAATGTGGATACAGTAAAAAAAAGTATACATAAAACTAGAGTTTCAGAAAGAGAAGAGAGAGAAAATGGAGCAGATGCACTATTTGAAGATGTGACATCTAAAACTGATAGAAGGCCTCAACTAACAAACTGAAGAATTCCAGTGAATTCCAAGCAGAATAAATACAAATAAAACCACACATATGCACTTAGTGAAATTTCTGAAAGACAAAGCCAAAAAAATAGAAATCTGTAATTTCTAAGAAATCTATAATTAAAAAATATTTAGAAAAAAAGATATATAAGGTTAATTTCAAATGAGTATGAGTAATACTAACAGCTGGATTTTCTTCAAAAGCAAAGGAAGCCAGAAGGCATTGAAAGGCATTGTTAAAGTGCAGAAATAAAACAAAATCCTAACAAACAAAAAAGCCTACCAACCTATGATATACCTGCCTTAGTCCATCTGGGCTGCTGTAAAAAAATACCATAGAACAGGTAGCTTAAGAAAAACAGAAGTTTATTTCTCACAGTTCTGTAGGCTGGGAAGTCCAAGATCAAGGTGCCAGCAGATAAAATGTCCAGTAAAGAGCCCATTTGCTGGTTCATAGATGGCACCTTGTTATTGTGCCCTTGCAAGGTGATAGGGGCAAACAAACTCTCTGAGGCCTCTAAGGGCACTAATTCCTTTAATGAGGGCCTTGCCCTCATGACCTAATCATCTCCCAAAGGCCCACCTCCTAATACCATCACCTTTGAGGTTAGGATTTCAATATAAAGTTTTGGGAGAATACAAACATTCAGACAATAACAAATCTCAATGAAAATATTCTTCAAATTGAAAGTTAAATTTATCATCTTCAAATAAAAAAAGCTGAGAGAATTCATTAGCAGAACTACTTAGAAATACTTAAATGAATTCTTCAAGTTGAAATTAATGATAGCACATGGACAGCGGAACCATGGGAAAAAAAATGAGCCATCAGTACTGTAAATACGTGGAAAATTATAAAAGAATATTGTTAACATAATAACAATGTCTTGTGAGGTTTATAATCAATGTGTATTTATATATATATATGGAGATATGTGGCAAAGACCATATAAAGTATGGAAAGAAGGTATATAAAGTTATATATACTTTTTAAAGTTTCTTGCATTTTATAGAAATGGTAAAATTACTGAAGAAAATGTTAGATTATAATAGTTTAAAGATGCATACTGTAATCTTAAGGTACTATATAAGATTAATAGTAGAATGGATAACAACAACTAATATAAAAAAATTGTATGTGAATGTATGATTCCTTGTAAAGAAATAAATATCCAGAAACAGGAAATAAGAAAATAAGTAGAAAATGGTTGACTTGAATTTGCCTTATCAGTCATTTTAATTGTAATTGTACTTTCCGTTAAAAGGCAAAGATTATCAGTGATTAAAAATACAGCTATTTGCTGTTTAAAAGTGAGATACCTTAACTATAAAAACACAATGTTTCAAAGCAAAAGGATGGAAAAGATATACTATGCAAACTATAATCTAAAGAAAGTTACTGTAGCTAAATATTTAAAAAAATCAATATATCAGACCTTGTTAAATTGAAGAACTTTTAGTTTTTGATAAGGAAACCCATACACAGCAAGAAGATAATTGAAATATGTATTTAACAGCTGTCTATCCAGAATATGTAAAGAAATCATAGAAGTCAATGATAACAGGACAGGCAACCCAATTGAAAATTAAATGGTGGAAGAACCTGAACAGGACTTTCAGAAACAGCATATCTCTGTGACCATAAGCATATGGAATGTTTTTCAACATCATTAAGTCATCAATTAAATGTAAATAAAAGTCTCAATGATACACTGCTACACACCTGCCAGATGACCAAAATTTGAAAAGACAGGATAATACCAAGTGTTGTCAAGTATGTGAAAAAACTTTAACTTTCATACTTTGCTAGCAGAAGTGTAAATTGCTGTCAGCTTTTCAGAAATCTGATTGGTAGTTCTTACTATATCTAGGAATACATACATTTGTTGACCCAGGAATTTCACTCCTTGGTATATATTCCAAGAAAAATGAGTTCTTACGTTCATTATGATATGGTCAAGAATGTCCAGTAGCAGCACTTTTATTCATTAAAGCTCTAAACTAGAATCAACCCAAATGTCCATCAATTATAGAGTGAATAAATTTTATATTTACATAATGGAATATTACATGGCAACAAAGAATAAACCACTGCTACGTGCAACATGTAAGAATTCTTTAGTCATTACATTGATCTAAACAAGCTTAGTATAAAATAATACTGTAGGATTCCATTTCTGTGAAGAAGTCAAAACAGATGTATGGTGATTGTAGTCAGAATGGTGATTAGGTATGAGGTTGAATGGGAGGTGTGAGGAGAGAACATTCTGGGATTCTAGAAATCTATATCATAATTAAGCTAGTGATTACACAGGTATACCATCATGTTGTCCCTTAAGATTTTCCACTTTATATATGTCTCAATACAATAAAAAAGAAAACATGTTTCAGAGGTTAAGGAAAAGAGGAAGGGAGGCAGATATATTCTAGTTTTGTCTCTGCTTCTAGTAGAGAATGAATGCAATCAATTAAAAGGATTGAATACTTCATGTAAAATAATGTTTAAAGGATAACTATTAGAAGGACTGAAAAGAGATAAACCCTCCCAATACTAAAAGAAACACACATATATTCAAAAGAATAAAACAATAAAAAATTGCTCAGGTTTGTTAATATGAAATACTAAAATATAAAAGAATTAACAACAGACAGCAAAATGGAAATAAGATGTCTTTTAAGAACAAATTTATGTGTTAGCTATACAGTTGACTCTTGAACAACACAGGGTGGAACAGTGCCCATCCATTTTTACATGGATCTTTTCAATAAACATACTGGAAAAGTTTTGGGAGATCTTTGACAATTTGAGAAAACATTTTCTTTTCTCTGGCTTTCTTTGTAAGAACAGAATATATAATACATATACAAAATATGTGGTAAGTGACTGTTTATGTTATTATTACAGCTTTTGGTCAACTGTAGCCTTTCAGTAAAGTTAATGTGGAGTCAAAAGCTACCTGAATTTTTGACTGCATGAGGCATTGGTGGCCTTAACTTCTGTGTTATTTAAGGGTCAGCTCTACTCATAAATGAGATAAGCATCATCCTTTAAAAGAAAATACAAAGTCTGATTAAAAGTAAAATGAAAATATAGGATATATATATGACACATCTGAAAATATGGCTTATAAAGTTTAAATATGGCAAGACAGCAAAAGAAATCAACACAAGACAGCAAAAAGAAAGGAAAATCTTCACATAATATCAGATATGGATGAATTCAAGTCAAAACTATGATTATTGGATTATCTAGAAATTAGCTGTTATAAACAATGGCAGAATCTCTGTGACCTATGTTAATGAGGACACATACAGGAGAAGAGGCATTGACCACCAGATGAAACTTAATGTGAGACCCTGCATTTATTTGTGGCCTGGAAAGAGCCCTATTAATACTTTCCCTAGCTCAGGAAATAAAAAGGAAGCTTGTATCTACCCGTGGCTCAAGGCAGGGAGAAGCAGCTGTGTGAAATTAAAGAAGTAGGTTTATAGCCTATGCAGTGTTGAAATATGAATGAACAGCTCTCTCCTGGTATATGACTTTTCTAAAAGAGAAGTTGGCATTAAACTGCTATGGGACCAGTTACAGTATAGAGCAAACCAAACCAAACAAATGAGGAACTAATCTATAGCAACAGTTTAACAGATTGGGCAGCACATGAATTACATATATCAACCAATGCCCACTGATCATAAGCTTACATTAGAAAGTTTCAAAGCACATTGAAAAGTAAAGCACCATGAGGATGATTTAGTGGACAGCATGTGTGTAATAACTATTACTTGTATATGTATAATGAGCCTGGGTTACATGATCGATGTCAATATATGATTTTTATGTATTCATTTTATCTAGAAGGAAACATGAGAAGGTCACAAAATGTTTCTCTTTCTACAGAAGGGCAGAGGAACAGGAAAGTAGAGCTACATTTATAATTTTGTACTTTGAATTTTTATTTTATAATGGGCTTATTTTTTTTAACAGATATTTAGAGTAGACCAAAGATATAGACCTAAAAACACTTAAGAACTAAAAAATAGTATGGTTAACTTTACTGAAATTTTTAATGTACATATGGTTACTTTGTTATTAAAAACTAATCTAGAAACATAGATAAAAGGGTAAGTGAGAGGATGGAATACATCCAAATTCATTCTGTGAGACCAATATTACCTTGATTTGAAAATCAGACAAAAATACCATAAGAAAACTAAAAATCAGTATGTCTTATGAATATACACCAAAAAAACCTCAAAGAATATTAAGAAATCAAATTCAGCAATATATGTAAAAGGATACACCATGGCCAACTGGAATTTATCCCAGGAATGTAAGGTTGGTTTAAAACTTGAAGATCACTTAATGTACTGTACCATATAAATAAAATAAAGGACAAAACCCACAAATCTGAATATTTCAGTACATGCAGAAAATGCATTTGTCAAAATTTAACACTGCTTCATGAAAAAGAAAGCAGTCAACAAACTAGGAATAGAAGGAAACACCTTCAACCTGGTAAATGGCTTCTATGAAGAACCACAGCAAAAATTATACTTAATTGTGAAACTTTAAGTCTTTTCTCTCTAAGATTATAAATTAGAAAAGGAAATCCACGCCAACCACTTTTATTCAACATTGTACTGGAGATTCTAATAGCCAGGGTAATCAGACAAGAAAATGGCATAAAATTCATACACACTGGAAACAGATAGTAAAACTACCTTTATTTGCAGATGACACATTATTACATATAAAAATCCTAAGGAATACATCCACATTCTCTCTCATACACTCACACACACACACACACAGCTATGAGATACACCACAAAAAAAAAAATGAATTCTAATGTTAACTATGTGATGCTGGAATTCTTGTTCATGAAGCCGAAGAATGAGCTTCATAAACACTCAAGGTAGGAGAGCAAGGTACAGGCTTTTATTTAGAGAGAAAGTGGAAGGACAGAGCTCCCAGCTCACGCCAGGAGGGGACAAGAGAGTCTGGTGTGGTGCGTTGTCTAGGGGATTTTATAGGCAGATGAGGATTTTCTGAGAACATGAAAAAAAGGTTTAGGGGTGTAGACCTACGTGGTATCTGAACACCCCGAATTAACTTAACACAAGGAATTCCCCACCCCATCTCTCTCAGGAACACCTGCGTCCTGGTCTAGGAGCATATCAAAAGGCAGCCTGCCCAGCCCCCAAGGTGGGCTGAGGTATTGTCTGTTTGCTAAAGAGTAAGTTAAGAATCCTGCTTCCCAAACTTCCTGGGTATTAAAGTACAATCTTATCTTTAAGGTGGAATCTTCCCTGCCTTTTACTATTTTGTTTACAGCTGGGTCTGCATGCTAAATTAGTTGCCCAGTTTAGCCCATCAGATCTGAAAGAGGAAAGACAGCACATAGGCCTGAGCCTTTTAGCATGCTACAGTGAATCTTACAAATGATTAGCATAATAAAAACATGTGCTACTCTTCTTTGTCTGGGGAACATTAACTGATCTTACTGACGAATGACCCTAGAGCTTAATGTATAACACAGAGTTTTGGTAGGGGGTTTCCTTGCATGTAGTTACATTGCTCTGACTGCAAATATTCTGCCTTGCTTTTTCCAGAGGCCCTCCCCCTACTCTGACTACATCCACAGTCCCTGTCTCATATGGACTTTAGTTAATAATATTTTGAAACTAGTTTATTGTGATTCAATAAATGTTTCAACGAATGCAACATGTCAATAAGGGAAAATATCGTGTGTATGAGAGTGTTTATGGGAACTGTACTTTCTGTGAAATTTTTCTGTATCCCTAAAATTGCTCGGACAATAGGGTCAATTACAAAAGTAGTAAAGCCAATAAATTATTTCAGCAAAGATGCAGGATACAAGGTCAATATACAAAAGTCAACTGTATTTCAACACTTGAACAGTTTGAAAATGAAATTAGGAAAGTTCCATTTACAAGATCATCAAAAAGAATAAAAAAACCTATGAATGAATTTAACAAAAGAAGCAAAAAATTTACATTCTGAAAGCTATGAAACTTGTTGAAATAAATTGTGGAAGATGTAAATAAATAGTATAATATTTCATGTTCATGGACTGGAGGACATAATGTTGGATGTCAAGATAGCAACATTTTTCAGAGAGATCTATAGATTCAGTGTAAGCCTTGTGAAAGTTCCAGAAGCTTTTTATTCTTTACAGAAATTTAAAAGCTGCTGCTAAAATTCATATGGAAAGGCAAGAGACCCTGAATATCCAAAACAATCTTGAAAAAGAACAAAGTTGGAGACTCATTCTCAATTTCAAAATTACTATAGACAAAGCTATAGTAATTGATAGTTTGTTACTGGAATAATGACAGACATGTTCATCTATGGGATGTAATTGAAAGTCCAGAAGCAAGTTGTCACATTTATGGTCAATTGATTTTCAACAATAGTGTGAGATCAATTTAATGGAGGAAGAAAATTTTTTCATTAAGTAGTACTGGCTCACCTGGATATCTGCTTGTGAGTGAATTATTTCAGATCTCTATCTCATGCCATACATAAAATTCAACTCAAACAGGATCAATAACTTAAGCAATAATATAGTTGACTTTATTAAAAATTTTAACATATGGATAATCACTGTCATTAAAAACTGATCTAGACACATATATAAAAGGGTAAGTAAAATAGAAGATGACAGAAGAGCTACAGAGCTAAAAGCTGTAACTATAAAAGTCCTAAGGAAAACAGAAGTTTTAATATTTGTGACCTTGGATTAGATAATGTATTATTAGATATGACATCAAAAGCACAATTAATAAAGAAAAAATGGATAAATTGATGTAAAAAATAAAAACTTCTGTAAATGATATGTTTAAGAAAGTGAAACCCTATCCCATGAATGAGAGAAAATATTCACCATTTAAAAAACTGTTAAGAGACTTACATCTGGAATATCTATGTAGAAGTATTTAAAACTCAATAATAAAAACACAACTAAGTGAAAATATAGGCAAAGGATCTGAATAGTCATTTCCCCAAAGAATATATGCAAATGGTCAATAAGTAAATGAAAAGATACTCAAAATCATTAGCCATCAGGGAAATGCATATCAAAATCACAATGAGATACCATTTCACACTGATGAGAATGGCTGAAATCAAAAAGAGAGATAATAACAAGGGTTGCCAATAATGTAGAGAAATTAGAACTTGAGTGAAATATGAAACATATGTCCACATAGATACATGTATACATAAATGTTCACAGAATAATTGTTTATAATAACCAAGCAGTATAAACACCACAGATACCCATTACGTGATGTAGAAAATGTGGTATACCTGTATAAAGGAATATTATTCTACAAGTGAATGAAGTACTGATACCTGCTACAATATGGATGCACTTTGAAAACATTCTAAGGAATGACACCACAAACAAAAGGCTACACAAACATGGAATGATTCCATTCATGTAACAAATTCACAGATACAAGAAGTAGATTGCTTGTTGCTAGAGCCTGAGGGAAGTAAGATGGGACCTGACAAATTAGAAGTGACTGCTGATGGGTACAGGGTTTCTTTTTGGAGTCATGAAAATGTTCCAAAGTTATCTGTATCATGGCTGCACAACTCTGTGAATATACTAAAATAAATATTGCACTGAATTTATGGTGTGTGAAAAGAAATACATCTCAATAAAGCTAAGAAATCATTCTGAGTTCACCATAACTATAGAGAAAATTGGATAACCCTATAAAGAAAATAGTATATGAAGACAAAAGCCTGCTTTATGTAACCGTATGAGCCAATCATTAGCAATGTTTGCATAAACAGAAACAATGTTTAAAATGATAAATTGTGATTGAATAGGTTTTGTCCCAGTAGTTCAAAGATGTCTCAGCATCAGGATATTTTTAGATGTAAAGCACCACATTATCATATAAAAAGAGAAAACCCATACAGTTCACTCATGGATTCTGAAAAGGCTTTTGTTACTATTCAGCCTGGGACTTCCAGTCCCAATATCTCGGTAAATTAAACTAAAATGCTTGGAGACCCTTTTATTTGAAAAGCATGCTGGATAAAATGTGAGAAAAATTTTCAGAGCTTATCATGCAAGGAAAATAAACCCCCAAACACCAGGTGCTATAAATAAAGAGGGAACTAAAAGCCAGAGAGATGAGTGTGCAAGCTGACGCCGCAGATGCTCCTCAGGATGAGTCGGGAAATCTAACTCGAAAACGTCTCATAGGGATTAAGGACACTTCGTTTAACATCCATGTAGGAAGAATTTACAGGACCTTGCCTTTTGCAACATAGGACATTAGAAATTAAACCTCACCATCTAGGCAGAACTCTTAAATTTAAATCTTTGCCTAAAGTGAAATGACAAAACTAGAGAAAAAGTCATTTTTTAGAAGTGCCAACCCCAAGTATATGTCACATGGAAAATCTAAATAGGCTTATTGAATTGTATGAAACTGAATTCATAAGAAAACATTTTCCATGAAGAAATTTCAGACCCAAGTATTTTCTTTTTTTTTGATTTTTTAAAGTTTATTTTGATATCATTAATCTACGATTACATGTGCAATATTATGGTGATTACACTACCCCCTTCATCAGGTCCCCCCCCACCAAACCCATTACAGTCACTGTCCATTAGCGTAGTGAGATGCTATAGAGTCACTACTTGTCTTCTCTGGGTTGTACAGCCCTCCCCGTGCCCCCCTAACATTACATCTGCTAATCGTAATGCCCCTTTTTCCCCCTTGTCCCTCCCTTCCCACCCGTCCTCCCCAGTCCCTTTCCCTTTGGTAACTATTAGTAGATGAATGGATAAAGAAGATGTGGTACATATACACAATGGAATATTATTCAGCCATAAGAAGAAAACAAATCCTACCATTTGCAACAACATGGATGGAGCTAAAGGGTATTATGCTCAGTGAAATAAGCCAAGCCAAAAAAGACAAGTACCAAATGATTTCACTCATATGTGGAGTATAAGAACTAAGAAAAAAAAAACTGAAGGAACAAAACAGCAGCAGACTCACAGAACCCAAGAACAGACCCAAGTATTTTCATTTCCAAATTCTGTTGAAAATTTCAGAAATAAATTATACTAATCTTAAAAGATTTCAGAAAATATAGAAGAGGGAACACTTCTTAACTCCAAGTAGGAAGTCAGCACTGTCCTGGTATCAAAATCTGATATAGAAGTTACAAGAGGGAATTACAAATATCTTGTCACCAACATAGATGAAAAATCTCTTCAAAACATTAACAAATGGAATCCATCCATGTATGGAAAGTGTTATATATTATGAGCAAGTGGACTTTTTTACCTGGAATGCAAGATGGGTTTAACATTTGAAAATCAATGTATTAATATACTGGAATATATTAACACAGAAGTGGAGAAAAACCATATTATTATCTCAACACTCAGAAAACTGGAAGGGTATTCCTCTATCTGATAAGTGACATCCTAGAAAATACTTTACATCCTACTTAATGGTGAAAAACTGAGCCCCTAAGATTGGGAACAAGGAAAGGATATCTGCGCACACCATTTGTAGTCAAAATTGTCCTGTAGTCCCTAGCAAATGAAACTGTTAGGCAGAGAGACAGACATGAGCAGAGTGGGGAGAGAATAAAGCCAGTTAAGCCCACTGAAAGGGACTCAAAGAGTTAACCAGAAAAAAAAACAGCCAGAAAGGACTCACAGATTTAATTAGTTAATTAGTTGAAGTTTCAAAGGCCAGGAGTGACTTACAATGTCTGGATATTCCCCAGATGAAAAACAATTCTCCAGATAAAGAAAAATATCAGAGCACAGCCCATGTCTTCATTGTACCAATTAGATCATATCTCCAAGGCCAAAGATTGTCGATCAAAGACTTCTCTGCCCTACGCCATAAAGTAAAACAGAAAAATAAGACAGAGCCATGCCATTGTAAAGTGTACTTAGCCTGCAAGAAAGGCCCAGTTTATTCTTTAACTTAATATATATGCTGTTCTTCCTCTTCTTCCAGCCCCTTAATCAATTAAGTAACTTTGTAACCAGGACAGGAGATAGACCTTCAAAGTGTAAATAAACTTATGTGGATAAAGAATGCTGAGATCTGGACCAACACTGTAGCCTAAATAACCCTGTTCTTAGGTTAAAACATCAAAGGAATTATGAATCACCTGTATATACATCATGCCTATGTTGACCCTTACCCAGAAGTCCCTATAAAACCCCAAACCCTTAAGTGAGCTTTCTCTCTGAGGTTGCCTGCACTCCCCTTTCAAGGGTGTGTACCATTTGCCTTAAATAAAGATTTCTTACTGCTCAACTTACTATGTTTTGTCTCTGTGCTCTTCCAGTGGTGTCTTTGTCATTTTGCTATTTCATTCTATTCTGCAGACACACACAAGTCTTCACTCTGTCTCTGTTCTACTCCAGGTAAGTAGGGAGGGGCTGCTGAGAGCTCTGATTTGGGCTTGCAAGTTCCCATAGCCTGGGTGACCCAGACAGGAGTGCCGCTGTGTGCCGCTCTGCAGTAGCCTACCTGAAAATCTCCTTTGCCTTTGGAAAGTACTCAGAACATCATCTCACTTGATCCAGTGCTCTGCGACTCCCTCAAATCCTGGGGTAGCAGGGACTTAGCTCCCACACCATGCAGATTCAAGCAGACACTGGATGCCAGGTGACCCTGGCTTTAGGAGTTGGCAAGGGATCTGCCTTCTGCCAAGCAGCAGTTCAGTGAACTTCCCTATCCTCCCTCTGTTCTTCCTTGCTCTCTGCTTCCTGTAAAGCAGCTGCCGTTGCCTGCTATTCTCACTTTAATGAATTCCTTCCTCACCTTTCACTCTGACTTAGCTGTGTCTCTGAATAGAATTTCTTCTCAAACAGCTAGTTAAGAAAAAATATAAAAGGCATACAACCTAAGAAGGAAGAAATAAACTGTTTATTTGAATGAGACGATCAAACTGATTATGGAGATGATCGTGGATGTAGAAATTACTAAGGAATGCCCAGAAAAACTAATGCTAGTAAGTGATTTTTGTAAGTTTTAAGGATATATATATATATATATATTCAGTATGAATATATAACAATCAATTGCTGTTTTATGTATTAGTAACAATCATTTAAAATGTAAATACCATTTACAATACAATAATAAAACATGAAATAATTTGGAATAAATTTAACAATATATGCAAGACATATGCTGAGAACTATAAACATTGCTGAGAAAAATTTAAGAACTCACGAATTAACAGTATACGGTATTCATGAACTTGAAGACTTAATATTAAGATGTACCTTCTTCCTAAAAGGTTAAATAGATTTAATCCACCAAAAATATCAGTGTTTTGTTTGTGGAAATTCAGCTGATTTTAATACATATATGAAAAAGTAATAGACCTATGATAACAAAATGATTATGGAAACAAGAAAAGTCTTACATTAATTACCAAATTTCAAGGCTCAATATAGAGCTGCTACATACATTGTCCTTTGGCTTTTTCACAAGGTGGCAATGTAATTCAATGTGTAATGGATCAACTTTTAAACCAATAATGTTGTTAAAACTGGATCTCTGTAGGGAAGGAAATTAACATTGACCCATATCTCACACAATAGACCTAAACACAAAAGCTAGCATTACAAAGCTGCCAAAAGAAATTATGGGAAAATCTTGCTTAGTTTCAGGTAGGCAAAGGGCTCTTAGTCATGACACAGAAATCATTAATCATAGGTGAAAGAAAATTGATGAACTGTAAACATTTAAAGCATCTGCTCTTTGGGAGACAGTTTTAAAAATGAAAAGTCAAATCACAGATTGAAAGAAAATATTTTCAGTATGTATAGTTGACAGAGGTCATATTTACAGATTATATAAACACAACTCAGGAATAAGAAAAACTCAGTAAAAAATGAGAAAAATACCTTTTTAAAGGCAATTTACAAAAGATAAATGAATGACCAATAATCTTACTGGTCATTAAGCACCAGAAAAATACTAGCTCAATATCATTAGTCACTAGAAAAATGCAAATTAAAACTACAGTGAAATACCACTACACACCCAGTATAAATGCTAGAAACAAAACTCCATTCTAAGTGTCAGTGAGGATGTGAAACAAATGGCATTCCCCTATATAGCTGTTAGGTATTCTAATGGTAAAACTTTGGATAACATTTTGCCATTTTCTTATAAAATAAAATATACTTGTCATGTGATCCAGCATTTTGCCTAAAAGAAATAAACACACATTTCCAAAAAAATTTTTCGTAGCGTATTTACTGTATAGACAGAAACTGGATATAACCCATGAATGGATGAACAACTTAGCTCATCCAGATAATGTGCCCTGGGATGAATAGTGTTCCCTGACAAAATCCATGTTTACCAAGAATGTGGGAATATGACCTTATTTGGAGATAGAGACTTTGCAGATGTAATCAGGTTCAATTTAGGTTATACTGGATTAGGATCAACCCCAATCTAATGATGTGTCCTTTAAGACTAGGGAAATTTTCACACCCATATACACAGGAAAAATGACCATGTGATGACAGAAGTGACTAGTGTTATGCTGTGAGAAGCCAAGGAAAGCCAAGATTGCTTGCAACCACCAGAAATTAGAAGAGGCAAGGAAAGATTTTTTTCCCTAGAGCTTTCAGAGGGAGCATGGCACTGCCAACATAACTGATTTTGGACTTGTAGCTTCCAGAATTATGAGATGATAAAGTTCTGTGATTTTTAAGTCATCCAGTTTGTGGCAATTTGTTACAACAGCCTTAGGAATGTAATCTACGATGGGATATTAGAAAAAAATGAATGAACTGATATGCAAAACATGGATACATCTCAAAAACTTGCTACACAAAAAAGTAGGAATAAAAACAAATTTTGAATGATTTCCTTCATGTTAAATATAAAAATATAGTGAGATAAAGCCTGTCAATATTTTCCTTGGTCTAAGTATGTGAGGAATTTACTGCAAATGAGCACAAGGTAACTTCATAGGGTAAAGAAAATATTATATTTTTTATAGTTATAGATATGTATACATTTATCAATACTAATCAAACTATACATTTAAAACGGTTGCATTCTGTGATATCCAAATAAAACTTGAAGAAAGTATATCTTAAAAGTATATACCCTCATTATCGAAAATATGAAAATAACAGTAAAATAAAAATAAAGATCTCAATTCCATTAGAACTTAAATTTTGCAGTAGCTGAGATCATATTTCACAAAATTCTTTTCTATCTTGTCTCACTTCTTACATCAGTTTTCCAAATCAGTAATTTTCAGAAATAATTTTATAATCTGTATGATAGTCTCATGGTATGATTATATCATTTAAGTTTTCCAATTTTTAAATACAGATTTTTTTAGTTTTATTTTGCTTTTAATTATTTTATCCATCTTTGATATATTTTGATGTGTGATCTTCAAAATACAAATCATTAGCAACAGTGTTTTGCAAATAGGTATTGGATTTTTTTGTTTCATAATTATTTGAAATAACCTTTTATCATCTAACACATTCATAAATATTCTTGGTTTTCTGGATATTTATATTCAAGTCCATGAATCTGTCTGCCTAGGCTTCTGTCAGTACATGCACTCTTGCTTTCATTTGCTTATTTATGTTTTAAGAATCATTTGTGCAAGATTTTTTTTCTCTTGGCTTTTGAACTTTAGAAATGCATCTAATTTTAGGTGAAATTCAGAATAAATTTTGATGTTTTAAAACTAATAACGGGATAACTTCCGGGAAGATGGCGGTGTGAGCAGGGCGGCAGAAATCTCCTCCCAACACTATATTTATCTACGAAAACACAGAAAATACATCTATTCCTAAAAGAGAGGCGAGAATACACAGGAAAGCGCACAGCGTGCAGCTACACCCGAGAGGACTCGGCACCCCAAGAGGCGGGTAAGATACGGAGCCGCGACCCGGCGGGACCCGAACCCTCCCCCACCCCAGCGCACCGGCGGGAGGAGAGGATTCAGAGCCGGGTTGGGAGTGGAAGTGCACCCCGCGAAGCAGCCAGCCCCGGTGATCTGCACGGGGAGCGCAGACCCACATTGCGCAGTGCAGCGGAGATTGGAGAGACAGAGGGGCAGGATCTGAGCGGGGAACGCGCCAGGGTGCTTGCAGCTGGCTCCCGGGAAGGAAAAAAAAAAAAAAGCGCGCGCTTTCTTCAGCGGTCTTAAAGAGACAGGAGCCCAGCGGAGGAGCCGGATCGCCCCAGCACACTCAGCCCAGCAGGCTGGGAGTCCTGGGGAGTTTCAGACGCCTTAGCTGGCGACTGAGGAAGCGTAGCCATACTTAACACTTCTCACTGAGATCAACAGCCTCCTATTCGTTCCCACCCCTGCCAGAGCGATAAAGGGCCCTGCGGAGCGGCACAGTCACAGCTGTGGAATAGTGGGGCAATAGCGCCACCTAGAGCATTCCCACAGAATCTACGTCCGGTGGGCATTTTTTTTGTTTTTTGTTTTGTTTTGTTTTTGTTTTGTTTTTTCTTTCTTTCTTTTTCTTTTTTTCTTTCTTTCTTTTTTCTTTTTTTCTCTTTTTTTTTCTTCTCTTTTTAAAGTCTTAAGAGCCCAGCTGACATACGTGGCAACTATCAGTGACCAAATTATACAGCCATGAAAAGACAGAGGAATATGGTTCAGACCAAAATCAACCAGACAACCCCAGAGAGGGAGCCTGAAGGGATGGAAATGCCAGGCTCCCTGAAAAAGAATTTAGAATAAAAGTCATAACCATGCTGATGGACCTACAGAGAAATGTGCAAGAGCTGAGGGAGGAAGTGAGGGAACTGAGGAAAGATAATACAGAAATCAGACAAGCGATCGACGGGCTTAACAGCAGAATGGATGAGATGCGAGAGACTGTTAATGGAATAGAAAACAGAGAACAGGAGTACAGAGCAGCTGAGGCAGAGATAAAAGGATTTCTAGGAATGAAAGAATATTAAGAGAACTGTGTGACCAATCCAAACGGAACAATATTCGCATTATAGGAGTACCAGAGGAAGAAGAGAAAAAGGGATAGAAAGTGTCTTTGAAGAAATAATTGCTGAAAACTTTCCCTCGCTGGGGAAGGAAGTAGTCTCGCAGTCCACCGAAGCTCATAGATCTCCCAACACAAGGGACCCAAGGAAGACAACACCAAGACACATAATAATTAAGATGGCAAAGATCAAGATAAAGACAGGGTATTAAAGGCAGCTAGAGAGAGAAAAAAGATCACCTACAAAGGAAAACCCATCAGACTATCATCAGACTTCTCAACAGAAACGTTACAGGCCAGAAGAGAATGGCATGATATATTTAACGTAATGAAACAGAAGGGCCTCGAACCAAGAATATTGTATCCAGCACGATTATCATTTAAATATGATGGAGGGATTAAACAATTTCCAGATAAACGAAAGTTAAAGAGAATTTGCGTCTCATAAACCACCACTACAGGATATCTTAAATGGACTGCTCTAGAGGGAAACACACCTAAGGCTAAAAAGATGTCACCAGAGAAAAAAAAAATCATAGCAAAGAAAGCAGACCATCCAAATACCAACTAAAGGCAAAGAATAAAACACCTATTATAGAAAGAATGGAGGAGGAATAAGAAGGGAGAGAAAGAAAGAAACATCAGACTGTGTTTACAATAACTTAACAAGAAAGTTAAATTAGATTGTTAGATAGTAAAGAAGCAACCCTTGAACCCTTGGTAACCACGAATCTAAAACCAGCAATGGCAATAAGTACATACCTATCAATAATCACCCTAAATGTAAATGGACTGAATGCACCAATCAAAAGACACAGAGTAACAGAATGGATAAAAAAGCAAGACCCATCTATATGCTGCCTACCAGAAACTCACCTCAAATCCAAAAGATATACACAGACTAAAAGTGAAGGGATGGAAAAAGATATTTCATGCAAACAACAAAGAGAAAAAAGCAGGTATTGCAGTACTTGTATCAGACAAAATAGACTTCAAAACGAAGAAAGTAGCAAAGATAAAGAAGGACATTACATAATGATAAAGGGGTCAGTCCAACAAGAAGATATAACCATTATAAATATATATGCACCCAACACAGGAGCGCCAGCATATGTGAGACAAATACTAACAGAATTAAAGGAGGAAATAGACAGCAATGCATTCATCTTAGGAGACTTCAACACACCACTCACTCAAGAGGACAGATCAACCAGACAGAAAATAAGTAAAGACACAGAGGCACTGAACAACACACTAGAACAGATGGACCTAACAGACATCTACAGAACTCTGCACCCAAAAGCAGCAGGATACACATTCTTCTCAAGTGCACATGGAACATTTTCCAGAATACACCACATACTAGGCCACAAAGAACCTCAGTAAATTCAAAAATATTGAAATCCTACCAACCAACTTC